>CAKAKR010066928.1:5732-58256 GCA_916700685.1 Adelosebastes latens | reverse complement strand
ATATACATATCAGGAAGTATGAATGTACATTTATAAGAAATACTCTGTAAATCAAGTTATGAATGGAAACAGACGGGTATCAGTAATAATAATCCAATAATATAATAAACTGTATGAAATAGATCCAGATAGACATTTACAACCAAAGAAACATGGGCCTGTAAATAGACTGGAGACTCCCCTCTCAGTGATTTGAGATTAGTGCTGGTGAGAAGCGCTGCTCTGAGTGTGGGAAAACATTTGGTGCCAGTGGAAATCTGAAGAGACACATGAGATCTCATACAGGAGAGAAACCTTTCAGCTGCTCAGTCTGCAAGAAATCTTTTACACAGAGTGGAAGTTTACAGTTACACATGAGAATCCACACAGGAGAGAAACCATTCAATTGCTTAGTGTGTGGTAAACGATTTATCCAGAAGGTACAACTGACGTACCACATGGTGCATCACACAGGACAGAAACCATTTAGTTGCCTAGTTTGTGGTAAAAGTTTTATACAAAAGATCCAGATAGACATTTACAACCAGATGCTTACATTAAGGTATCAGAATCAGGTTTATTTCGCCAATTATATACATAAAAGGAATTTGACTCCGGTTTTATGTAGTATCAGTAATAATAATCCACTAATATAATAAACTGTATGAAATAATTACATTCACAGGGACCATTCTGCTGCATAACCAAAGAAACATGGGCCCTTTAAATAAAAGTTTGAACACCCGTTTTACTGGTAGTAACATTACTACCAGGCAGTTAAAACAGGGGAAAATATTTGTGTCTGTCTGTATATTATTAGAGCCACATTGATGGAAAATTAATCTGGGATTTCAAGAATAAAGTCATAATATTATGAGAATAAAGTAATAAATTTACAAGAAAAAAAGTTATAATATTCAATTCAATTCAATTCAATTTATTTTTATATAGCGTCAAATCCTAACAGAAGTCATCTCGAGACGCTTATATTATGAGAATATTATGAGAATAAATTCATAAATTTAAGAGAAAAATGTCATAATATTATGAGAATAAAGTCATAATATTATAAAGTAGTAATTTGACGTGTTATTTTATAGGGTAAATAGTGTGACAATGAGGAACGTGGAGCATCTTGTGAAGTTATACTTTAGTTTAGGTTTCACAAATAACCAAATACTTCATCTTTTGGCTCATCAGCACCACATTATCATCAGTATCAGGACCTTGAAAAGATTGGGAAAGAAACTGCGTTTATTCTGAAGAAAGAACCACACGGACCTGATGAGGAAACTGACTCTGTAGTGGAGGAGGAAACTACTAAAAAAAAAAAATTAATAAAAGTTTGGGTCAATTTTATTTTGAAGAAGTGGTACCGGAAGTAATTTACCGTGGCTGAGTTGAGCAAAGTGGAGTCTGGTTGAAGAGGTTCTTGTTGTTAACCGGTTTTTCCCCCGTTAGTCCCGCTGTTTCTGTCACGTAGTTCATCAGATACAACCGGAGTGAACCAGCAGAGCCGGTATGAACGGATGAACGTCTTTAAGTGACTTTGTGGACGTTTCACTTCAGACTCATCTCTGTTAGCAGAGAATGCTAAATGAAATAGCTCGGCCACACAGCGCTAGTTGATAGAGAACAAACTGTTTCATGGACCCACAATGTCCAGATGAACCTGTCTGAATGGACTCTGTGCTGTCCCCTTTATCTGAAAACATCCGAATCATCTCCGAGCTAAAGAAGTTAGCTTGCTAGCTGGAAGTAGAGACGGAGACGAGCGTAACCTAGCAACACAGCGCATGTCAGAGTGACCAGTTAAAGGGACTGTTTGTAAGAATCAGAATTGCTTGTTAACAGCGACACCTGTGGCCGTGAAGTCAACGAAAGTCAGCGTCCTGTTTCTCGCGCTTGCTCGCTCTACATAGACATGAGCGAGCATCGCTCAAAACAGTGAGGCGACACACGTCAGCTAAAACCACAATATCACTCTATATTTCAGCTGCTTGGCAGTAATGTTAGCTGACCAGACGAAGGTATCTCCATGAATCACTGCTGATCCTAGTGTTGGCTTTTCCTGCTTCAGCCTCCCGACCGCAGCCGGAGGGAACAGGGGAGACACCGGAGTTTTGGTCGGAGACGATAACGATTCTCTCTGCGGAGCCCCGTCACTTCACAAGACACGGAACAACCTCTGTTGGTCTGGAGGAGCTGCAGCAGTTATTTCTGCAGAAACGTCCACTGTACATTCACTAGATATTCTCAGAGTTAAACTAACTCTTCTGCAGTGTGGAGTGTGCGCGCATGCACGTGAGGTGGAGCGAGCTGAGTGAAAGCAGGCAGGCAAGCAGGCATAGGAGCAGAGTACAGCAGAAACTCCGGTCCTGGAGACCAAAGCTACGGTCTCCCCCGCGTCCTCCGACCGCGGCCAACACTGTTTTGCAAGACGGGCTTCACTAGATAGAACTTTGAGGTTTTGGTGCTTCACTGTAGTTTGTGTTGGAGTCTGAGTCTGAACAGCGTAGCCACACGCGAGCGAGCATACGCGAGCGATACGCGAGCGCACATGGGAAACCGACCCGGGTGATTTATTCGTGTAAAAAGTTACAAACAGTCCCTTTAACGGAGCGTGTCTGGAGGAAACATTGCTGTAATTCAGTAAAAATGTCTAAGGTTCAAATTTTGAGAGCTTTTGTCAACCAGCGACTAACTGCGGCTGCTGAAGAGATATTTGGGCTGTTTGAGAGAACGATAGCAGAGTACAAGGAGGAACTGGAGTTCAGTTCAAAAGAAAATCAACGACAACAGAAACTACTTGACGCTGTTTTGAACCCGGAAGTCCGGATACACAGAGGAGGTTTGTACCGTTTCATTGTTTTATTATCACTGTTCTGGAGGAAGTATTCAGATCCTTTACTTAGTGTGTAGGATCTGGCGACATCTAGTGGTACGGTAGCAGATTGCAACCAATTTAAACCTCTCCAAGCGTGTAGGAGAACTACGGTGGCCGACGTGAAAGCGCAAATGGCATCATGTCGAGCTGGTGAGTGGCGCACATGAACATTACCGCGCTGACGGAAAAGAGCCAAACTGAACACCCGTTTAACTGGTAGTAACATTACTACCACGCAGTTAAAACAGGGGAAAATATTTTTTTTAAGACATGTCTGTCTGTCTGTATATTACGACTAACTATTAGGGCCACATTGAGGGAAAAAAATAAATCTGAGATTTCGAGAATAAAGTCATAGGTTTACAAGAAAAAAGTCGTAATATCATGAGAATAAAGTCATAAATTTACGAGAAAAAAAGAGTTGTAATATTAAGAGAATAAAGTCAGAAGTTTAAGAGAAAAAAGTCGTAATATTATGAGAATTAGGTCATAAGTTTACCAGAAAAAAATTGTAATATGAGAATAAAGTCAGAAGTTTAAGAGAAAAAAGTCGTAATATGAGAATAAAGTCATAATATTATAAAGTAGTAATTTTACGTGTTATTTTAGAGGGTAAATAGTGTGACAATGAGGAACGTGGAGCATCTTGTGAAGTTATACTTTAGTTTAGGTTTCACAAATAACCAAATACTTCATCTTTTGGCACATCAGCACCTCATTATCATCAGTATCAGGACCTTGAAAAGATTGTGAGAGAGACCGTGTTTATTCTGAAGAAAGAACCACACGGACCTGATGGAGGAAACTGACTCTTTTTTGGAGGAGGAAATTACTTTTTTTCTCATAAAGTTATGACTTTATTCTCGTAATATTCCAACTTTTTTTTCTTGAAATAGTATGACTTTATTTTCATTAAATTACAACTTTTTTCTCGTAATATTACGACTTTATTCTTGAAGTCTCTGATTTTTTTTTTTCCCTCAATGTGACCCTGATACTCCGTCATAGTATATCGATCTCTGCTCCGTTTCATTACTACAGACAACGCTGCACTTATACACGCACCCCCTACATACAACAAACAGTGTAAAAAAAAAAATGTTTTAATAATCAGCTGAGGATCGACCAATCAGATTTGACTTAGAATCATAGTCAGGGACACCCTTTATTTTTACTTAAAGGTGCTTATTTTCTTCACAGATTATCTCTCTCATACAATACTATCGTATATAATGAAGGTTTTATAAAAAATTACTTTTTATCATATTGCTCAAAGTTACAGACTGCAGCTTTAAGTAAATGATCTGAATACTTCTTCCACCACTGGTTACAAGTAAAAGTCCTGCATTTAAAATGTTACTTAATTAAAAGTATCTAAGTATAATCATGAAAATGTACTTAAAGTATTAAAAGTTGTAATTAATGTAGACGTGGGATTTGACTGTTGTAGTTGGTTGAGGTGGAGCTCATTTTGAACTATTAACACACAATTAATGATTAAGGCTTACCATGAAATTACAGTTTTCTAAGACGTGTTTATGTATTTCATTAGGCTCCACAGACGTCCAGCAGCTGTTGGTGGTTGAAGAAGAGGTTCCCCCTGAGCAGCAGGAGTGGAGCTCCAGTCTGGACCAGGAGGACCCAGAGCCCCCACACATTAAAGAGGAACAGGAGGAACTCTGGACCAGTCAGGAGGGAGAGCAGCTTCAAGGGTTGGAGGAGGCTGATATCAAGTTCCCATTCACTCCTGTCCCTGTGAAGAGTGAAGATGATGAAGAGAAACCTCAGTCCTCACATCTTCATCAACGACAAACTGAACAGATGGAAACAGAAGCTGATGGAGAGGACTGTGGAGGACCAGAACCAGCCAGGAACTCTGATCCAGACAGACATTTACAACCAGATACTGATGATAAGACTGGAGACTCCCCTCTCAGGGATTTGAGATGTAGTGCTGGTGAGAAGCGCTGCTCTGAGTGTGGTAAAACATTTGGCGCCAGTGGAAATCTGAAGAGACACATGAGATCTCATACAGGAGAGAAACCTTTCAGCTGCTCAGTCTGCAAGAAATCTTTTACACAGAGTGGAAGTTTACAGTTACACATGAGAATCCACACAGGAGAGAAACCATTCAATTGCTTAGTGTGTGGTAAAAGATTTATCCAGAAGGTACAACTGACATACCACATGGCACATCACTCAGGGGAGAAACCTTTCAGCTGCTCAGTGTGTGGTAAAAGTTTTATCCAGAAGGTACAATTGACATACCACATGATGCATCACACAGGACAGAAACCATTTAATTGCCTAGTTTGTGGTAAAAGTTTTATACAAAAGGCAAATTTTACACACCACATGGCAGTTCACACGGAAGGAACGATTCAGTTGGAGTGTTTGTAACAAAAGATTTGCCTGGTTTCCACGGGACAAAACACACAAATGTGTTGGTCGTCAGTCCTCAAAACTTCATCAAACTCAAACTGAGGAGAACAGACAGGCAGAGCCTCCAGCCAGCAGCTCAACTGAACAGATGGAAACAGAAGCTGATGGAGAGGACTGTGGAGGACCAGAACCAGCCAGGAACTCAGATCCAGACAGACATTTACATCCAGATACTGATGACAAGACTGGAGACTCCCCTCTCAGTGATTTGAGACGTAGTGCTGGTGAGAAGCGCTGCTCTGAGTGTGGGATAACAATTGGTGCCAGTGGAAATCTGAAGAGACACATGAAATCTCATACAGGAGAGAAACCTTTTACACAGAGTGGAAGTTTACAGTTACACATGATAATCCACACAGGAGAGAAACCATTCAATTGCTTAGTGTGTGGTAAAAGATTTATCCAGAAGGTACAACTGACGTACCACATGGTGCATCACACAGGACAGAAACCATTTAGTTGCCTAGTTTGTGATAAAAGTTTTATACAAAAGATCCAGATAGACATTTACAACCAGATGCTTACATTACGGTATCAGAATCAGGTTTATTTTGCCAATTATATACATAAAAGGAATTTGACTCCGGTTTTATGCAGTATCAGTAATAATAATCCACTAATATAATAAACTGTATGAAATAATTACATTCACAGGGACCATTCTGCTGCATAACCAAAGAAACATGGGCCCTTTAAAGGTCCCATATTATAAAAAAGTGAGATTTTCATGTTTTTTTATTATAAAGCAGGCTTAAGTCCTATATAAATACTGTGAAAGTATCGAAACACTCAATCCACAAAATACACAAAGCCAGAATTCAGAAACTCTGCATTTGAAACAAGCTGTTAGGATTTCTGCCCATTTGTGATGTCAAAAATATACAATATTTAGACCCTTGACACAATTTTAAACGTAAACATTCTAAATGTGTCCCAGTTTATTCCTGGTCGCAGTGTATGTGAATGTCATCAGCTGACAGGAAGTACACATGGACCCAAGCTGTTTCCTAGGAACGCAATTCCGTCAAAATGCGCTAAAACGGAGCGTTTCAGACAGGGTAAATACAGGCATATTCAGGCAGACAGTATGAGGAAAATAAAGGGTTTTTAGAACATTACAGCATGTAAACATGTTCTAGTAGAAACACAAAATACAAGTATGAACCTGAAAATGAGCACGATATGGGACCTTTAAATAGAAGTTTGATCACTTTTATTTTGAAGACGTGACACCGGAAGTAATTTACCGTGGCTGAGTTGAGCAAAGTGGAGTCTGGTTGAAGAGGTTCTCGTTGTAAACCGCGTTTTCCCCCGTTAGTCCCGCTGTTTCTGTCAGGTAGTTCATCAGATACAACCGGAGTGAACCAGCAGAGCCGGTATGAACGGATGAACGTCTTTAAGTGACTTTGTGGACGTTTCACTTCAGACTCATCTCTGTTAGCAGAGAATGCTAAATGAAGTTAGCATAGCGTGAAACGTGGCTGTGACTCAGTAAACATGTCTAAAGGTGAAGGTCTGAGAGCGTTGGTGAAGCAGCGACTAACTGCGGCTGCTGAAGAGATATTTGGGCTGTTTGAAAGAACGATAGCAGAGTACGAGGAGGAACTTTCTCGATCAAAAGAGGAGAATGAGCGACAACAGAAACTACTGGACGCTGTTTTCAACCCGGAAGTCCGGATACACAAAGCAGGTTGGTACCTTTTCATTGTTTTATGATCTACGACGGAGTATTATGGCCACATTGAGGGGAAAAAAATAGTGTCATGATATTACAAGAAAGAAGTTGTAATTTAATGAGACTGAATTCATACTATTTCAAGAAAAAAAAGTTGTAATATTACGATAATAAAGTAATAAGTTTACAAGAAAAAAGTCATAATATTACGAGAATAAAGTCTTAAATTTACGAGAAAAAAAGGTGTAATATTACGAGAATAAAGTCATAACTTTACGAGAAAAAAAGTTGTAATATTATGAAAATAAAGTCTTAACTTTACGAGAAAAGAATTTGTAATATTACGAGAATAAAGTCAAAACTTTACAAGAAAAAAGTCGTAATATTACGAGAATAAAGTCTTAAATTTACGAGAAAAAAGGTAATATTACGAGAATAAAGTCATAACTTTACGAGAAAAAAAGTTTTAATATGAAAATAAAGTCTTAACTTTACGAGAAAAGAATTTGTAATATTACGAGAATAGAGTCAAAACTTTACAAGAAAAAAGTCGTAATATTACGAGAATAAAGTCATAATTTTAGGAGGAAAAAATGTACTTTCCTCCTCCACAACAGAGTCAGTTTCCTCCATCAGGTCTGTGTGGTTCTTTCTTCAGAATAAACTCAGTTTCTTGCACAATCTTTTCAAGGTCCCGATACTGATGATAATGTGGTGCTGATGCGCCAAAATATGAAGTATTTGGTTATTTTTTAAACCTAAACTAAAGTATAACATCACAAGATGCTCCACGTTCCTCAATTTCACACTATTTACCCTCTAAAATAACACGTCAAATTACTACTTTATAATATTATGACTTTATTCTCATAATATTACGTAATTTTTCTCGTAAAGTTATGACTTTATTCTCATAATATTACGTAATTTTTCTCGTAAAGTTATGACTTTATTCTCATAATATTATGACTTTATTCTCAAAATCTCAGATATTTTTTTTCCCCTCAACGTGGCCCTAATACTCGGTTGTAGTGTTGAGTTATGCAGTCGCAGACATGTAGGTGACTGGAATCTTGTTTCTTGGCTGATGTGAGTAAGCAGTCACTCCAAGTTTTAGTCCCTCAACAAACAAATCAAATCAAACACCAAACAAAGGCTGAACAGCTGCTTCTCTCAGGTGTGTCTCAATGCAGGAAGAAAGTCTCAGGTGAGCTTTCCACCCCCTACTGTCACAGACTTCAAGCTACAATAAACCTCCAGCTTAAGACATCGAGAGTGTCCTGTTGCTTCTTCCGTCTCCAGTTAATCTGCTCACAAGATGTCCATCACAGGGGACACCCCTCAGTTTTACTTAAATAAGGTTTCGAATGCAGGACCTGTGGTGAAGTATTTCCACAGTGTGCTAAAATTAGTACTTCAGTAAAGGATCTGAATACTTCTTCCACCACTGGTTACAAGTATAAGCATTTCAAATATTACTTAGTTAAACGTGTGCAAGTATAGTCAGGAAAATGTACTTAAAGTAGAAAAATGTCCCATGTGACTCTTTTAGCGTGACAGTATTATATATTATATCATTAGAGTAGTTTTACTCATGCATTAATGTAGACGCAGGATTTGACTGTTGTAGTTGGTTGAGGTGGAGCTCATTTTGAACTATTAACTAATGATTAATGAATACGTGTTAACATGAATTTACAGTTTTCTAAGACGTGTTTATGTATTTCATTAGTCTCCACAGACGTCCAGCAGCTGTTGGTGGTTAAAGAAGAGGTTCCCCCTGAGCAGCAGGAGTGGAGCCCCAGTCTGGTCCAGGAGGACCCAGAGCCCCCACACATTAAAGAGGAACAGGAGGAACTCTGGACCAGTCAGGAGGGAGAGCAGCTTCAAGGGCTGGAGGAGGCTGATATCAAGTTCCCATTCTCTCCTGTCTCTGTGAAGAGTGAAGATGATGATGAAGAGAAATCTCAGTCCTCACAGCTTCATCAAAGACAAACTGAACAGATGGAAACAGAAACTGATGGAGAGGACTGTGGAGGACCAGAACCAGCCAGGAACTCTGATCCAGATACACATTTACAACCAGATACTGATGACAAGACTGGAGACTGTTCTGAACCTGAGACTGAAAACAGTGATGAATGGAAGGAGACCAGAGAACCTCCGTCAGGTTTAAACTTTCTGAATAATGAGGAAGTTCCTGTCGATGATGGTGAGAAACTATTAAGCTGCTCTGTGTGTGGGAAAACATTTGGCACCAAGGGGAATCTGAAGAGACACATGGGATCTCACACAGGACAGAAACCTTTCAGCTGCTCAGTTTGTAAGAAATCTTTTACACAGAGTGGAAATATACAGAAACACATGAGAATCCACACAGGAGAGAAACCATTCAGCTGCCCAGTGTGTGATAAATCTTTTGTTGAAAGTGGAAATCTGAAGACACACATGAGAACTCACACAGGAGAGAAACCTTTCAGCTGCACCATCTGTAAGAAATATTTTGCACAGAGTGTAACTTTACAGAAACACATGACAATCCACACGGGAGAGAAACTATTCAGCTGCTCCGTTTGTAAGAAATCTTTCGCACAGAGCGGAAGTGTACAGAAACACATGAGAATACACACAGGAGAGAAACTATTCAGCTGCTCAGTGTGTGGTAAAGGTTTCAATGAAAGAAGAGATGTGAAGATACACATGAGATGTCACACAGGAGAGAAACCTTTCGGCTGTTCAGTCTGTAAGAAATCTTTTACACAGAGTGGACATTTACAGACGCACATGAGAATCCACACACGAGAAAACATTCAGCTGCTCAGTTTGTGTTAAAAGATTTGGCTGCAAGTCAAATCTGAAGAGACACAAGGATTTACACAGGAGAAAACTCATTTTGCTTCTCAGATTGTGGTAAAATATTCTATTGCAAGGACCACTTAGTTAATCACATGAGAACCCACACAGAGGAGAAACCATTCAGCCAGTAACTCGGCTCCAGATAAACATTTACAGCCAGATACTGATGACAAGACTGAAGACTCTTCTGAACCTGAGACTGATAACAGTGATGATGATTGGAGAAAGAAAAATAGTTCAGTCCAAACTGTCTAAAGTCTGTCTTTTTCTCATCTAGACATTCTGATAAAATTATTAATATTATTAAGTTCAATGACGCGAACATTGTCAACAACCAATAGGAGCGCTCTCTCCAGTACCAAACAGAAAGCAGCAAACGGGGTAGAAAGTAAACATGGAGGAACTGGTGGAGTTGTGGAGTGAACAAGACGTGTCCTCCAATTTGTACCACGACAGAGTGGAGAAGGAAAAAAAGCTGCAGATCTCCAAATCCCCGCTGAGTATGCTAAATGCTATAGCTAGCTAACTAACCACTGTCGCAAACGGTGCTACTTGCAAGCTAACGTGAGCTACTGGAATGTTTGCTATTCTTCTACGAGCTAACCGTACGTTTCAGCTGAAGATTGCTGGCTTCAATAATATAAATCTGGCTGCAGTACTCGCTCTCTCTCTTTCTCTCATATAAACCCGTGTGTGTGTGTCAATTTATATTGTATTATAATATCATTATATGGTTTGTTTTTTTTAGCCAATGTTTGAAATTAACTGTGTTGAGGGGTGAAAGATAGTTTTGCCATGTGCGGTACTGATTGAGAAACCATTTTTTTATCCGCTGCCTCTCATTTCAACTGCCCCCCAATAATAACAGTAGCACTGTACCACGCAGAGATGTTAAGTTTTATTGTTACAGAATAGTTATTGTGATATATAAATGTGTGCATCTTGTTTGGCTGGTGGCAGAGAGAAGAACAGCTGTGTTTTTTTGTTGCTCATTCAACAAATAAGACATCATAGCACAGTCAGAGGTGCTTTTGACCACCATGTGAAGAGGCCACTTGCAAAATGGATATCTCCAATTGTGCTCATTTCTCTAAACCATGTTTGTTTTTTCAGAGGAAATCATATAAAAACAGTGGTTGGCAATATTTGGTGTATTTTGTATTCAGAAAGTATACGCTGTAAAGCGTTACATACAACAGTTTGTTGTTTCTTTTAAAGGTTTTAAATAAATTTGAAATGAGAAATAAATGTAGATTCTAAAGTAATGTCTTATCACGCAGCACTGCAGAAGTTAACATGGCAGCAACACAGCAGGACTAAATTAAGTATATTGCTGTGAATTTCAAATTTTTCCGACAGGCCACTGAGGTGCTCGACTGATGTCCGCAGACCCATGGTCCAATAATCCGTAAACTGCAGTTGGAAGAAAGAAAACAGCAGCTCCTTTCACCAGTTCACCAGATAGTTGTCTATTTTAGTGTTTGAGGGGTCAAAAATAAACAGATCGATTGTGTCGTGTGATGAACAGGGGGATGTATTGGCAGAAAAGGAATATAATATTAATAAGTATGTTTTCTTTTGTGTATAATCACCTGTTTTCGTTACAAACACTGGCTCTAGAGAGGGACGTTCACGTTTTTGCGTCTGCCACCGTAGTTCTCCTACGAGCATCACCGCCCGATGCCACCACATCCTACACACTGCACCTTAAAATGTTGAATCTGCACTGCTAAATTGCCACCCAATAACCAGCATGCACTGAAGTCTTAATGTTACTTCAACTGTTGAATAGACTTTCATAGACTCTAAAAGGTTTACACTGTCAAGACTATCGTTGTGCTCCGTGAATTCACTGGCAAAATTCATGAATCCACACAAATTACCTCAGATGTGTATAAATTGAGTTGTTTGATTAATAGGCAGTCATCTATGCAATTCTAATTAGCTGCAGAATCCTTCTATCATGACGTGCACATTTTCAGTAATGCAAATTCTATATAGAGTTAGGGAAATCTTAAATGCCATATTGACCATCTTGCAAAGTAATTCAAATTCACACTGGGTTTTCTGTGCAGGCTAAAGTCCTGTTTTTCCATGACATCAAGAAAACGCTTAGTTGCTGGTCTTTTCCTGATTCAGATTGATTTTGGTGATACTATTTACAGGTTTACCTCAACGTCCACCTTGTCCAAACTTTAAGTGTGAATATGTAGCAAACATATTTGTTTTGCACATATATAAT
The DNA here is from genome assembly GCA_916700685.1 of Adelosebastes latens. NCBI lineage: Eukaryota > Metazoa > Chordata > Actinopteri > Perciformes > Sebastidae > Adelosebastes > Adelosebastes latens. Next base: position 46,175 of record CAKAKR010066928.1, on the reverse strand, counting down.
GTAATGTATGTAGACATACATGCATTTTAGACATATGTTTAAAATAAGATGTGCAATATATATAGTCAATTATTTATATATATATATATATATATATATGGTGACTTATATAGACATATACACTATATATTTAGTTTACATATTTTGTCATATAATCAGATTTATGTATGGGACCAAACGCAGCAAAAATATATATATTTTTTAAACTTTTATTTTGAAGCTCAGCAACTATTCTGCCCCGGAAGCTATATATTCCTTACTGTGGCTGACGTCACACTTATTTGAGCAAGATGGCGTCCAGCAGAAACGTGTTGGCAGAATCTCTTTGTTGAGTTTAAAATGTGTAAAGTCCAAATGCTGAGAGCGTTGGTGAAGCAGCGACTAACTGCGGCTGCTGAAGAGATATTTGGGCTGTTTGAAAGAACGATAGCAGAGTACGAGGAGGAACTTTCTCGATCAAAAGAGGAGAACGAGCGACAACATAAACTACTGGACGCTGTTTTCAACCCTCAGCTTCAGTTACACAGAGCAGGTTGGTTCTCTTTACTTCTTCTTCTTCTCTCTCTCTGTTCTCTCTCTGGTTACTGACATCAGACCAATATGGGTCAGCTTTGAGGCCTCCTGTCTCCTGAATGGTTGGTCATTCTGGTTAATCAATCCACTTCATAAAGGTTAACATTCAGGAAAAAAATCATTAAAATCGAAAGAGGTGAGATCAGAAAGTGATTGATTTCTCACGGAATGCCTCAGTGGAGTATTTTCACAGTATGGTATTGTACTTTTACTTCAGTAAAGGATGTGAATACTTCTTCCACCACTGGTTACAAGTACTGACAACAACTGCACTATACTGTATACTGACTGTGCAATATCATTACTACTCAGGTGTAATTCATACTGTGCAATATTTTCAGGTGGAATTTCATTTCATTCTCACTGTGCAATATCATTTTCCACTTGTGCCACTTTGTTAATAGTCTGTTTATTGTCAATACGATATATACTGATACTATTTTTTTACTTTCTTCTATTTAAATGGTTCATATTTTGTTACACTTTGTTTAGCTCTTTTTTTTACTGTGTTAGCTGATGCATCTTGTTTTTGTTTCCCCTTTGCTGCTGTACACTGCAAACGTCCCCACTGTGGGACTAATAAAGGAATATCTTATCTTAAGTAAAAGTCCTGCATTGAAAATTAAGTAAAAGTATGTAAGTATAATCAGGAAAATGTACTTTAAGTATTAAAAGTAGTAATTTATGTAGACGCAGGATTTGACTGTTGTAGTTGGTTGAGGTGGAGCTCATTTTGAACTATTAACACACAATTAATGATTAAGTCTTACCATGAAATTACAGTATTCTAAGATGTGTGTATGTATTTCATTAGTCTCCACAGACGTCCAGCAGCTGTTGGTGGTTAAAGAAGAGGTTCCCCCTGAGCAGCAGGAGTGGAGCCCCAGTCTGGACCAGGAGGACCCAGAGCCCCCACACATTAAAGAGGAACAGGAGGAACTCTGGACCAGTCAGGAGGGAGAGCAGCTTCAAGGGCTGGAGGAGGCTGATATCACCAAGTTCACATTCACTGTCCTTGTGAAGAGTGAAGATGATGAAGAGAAACCTCAGTCCTCACAGCTTCATCAAAGACGAACTGAACAGATGGAAACAGAAGCTGATGGAGAGGACTGTGGAGGACCAGAACCAGCCAGGAACTCAGATCAAGATACACATTTACAACCAGCTACTCATGACAAGATTTCACCGTCCTCTGAGACTGATGACAGTAGCGAATGGGAGGAGACTGAGGAACCTAAATCAGGTTTAAACCCTCTGCAAAACAATGAAGTACCTCTAAGTGAATGTAATCCTGGAAAAACATCAGTTAGCTCCTCTGAATGTGCTAGGAGATTTGGCCAAAAGGGACGTGTGCAGAAACAAACTGGAATCCAAACAGGAGAGAAACCCTTCAGCTGCTCAGTTTGTAGTAAAAAATTCACATTAAAGCAAAATCTAAAACGACACTCGACTGTCCACACGGGGGAGAAAACATTTAGTTGCTCAGTTTGTAGTAAAACATTTTCCCGGAAGTACTCCTTAATGGCTCATATGAAACTTCATTCAGAAGGAGAGCGTTTCACCTGCTCAGTTTGTAAAAGTCGTTGCGATACCCATGGCACTTTAATTAAACACATGAGAATCCATCCTCGGGAGAAACCGTTCAGTTGTTCAGTTTGTAGTAAAACATTCGCACAAAAGAAGACTCTGACAAGACACTTGTTTGTCCACACAGGAGAAAAACCATTTAATTGTTCAGCTTGCGGTAAAAATTTCACACAAAAGGGACATCTGAGACGACACTCGTGTGTCCATGAAGGGGAGAAAGATTTCAGTTGCAGCGTTTGTGATAAAAGATTCTCTCGGCGCTATCATGTCAAAAAACACAAGTGTGTTGGTGAGAGCAGCATCAATAAGTGAAGCTGCAGAGATGCTTGTTGAGGCTTTTCCAGCAGGATTAAAGTACTGAGGGCAAGATTTGGTTCAACACTGATCAGCTAGAAAGGTTGATACAGACTCCAGTGTATGTTTTTCAGCTAATTAGCTACACAATCATTGTAATTCTGTTGTTCTTTGGTAGACATTGTATTGTTTTGATTTGTCTGAAAGTAGTTCCATGTACAGCACTATGGTCAACATTTTTTGTTTTACAACATGATTTATGATTAAATGACTCCCATTAACACTGTTTATTTCTAATTTAATGGACTCTCCTGGTCTTGAAATGATCTTTAATCATTAGTAAAACAGGAACAGTTGATTCTTGAAGTGCTCATACTGTTTTTGGTGTTATTTCGGTCAGATCACAAGTCTTCAGACAAACTTTGATTGGACACAGTTCAACAGCTGAGGTGTTTAGATTTACACAGTTACCTTTCAAATGTTGATTTAGGATTCAAATGTCAGTGTTATGAATGAAGCTTCCAAACTATTTGGTACGTTCCTAGAGTTGTTTTAAATAGATGAGTTTCATATTCTGTTTACTGATTAGGAGGTCACCCTGTTTACTACACACAATCTAAACTGAGAGCAAAGTTTTTTTCAAATACCCAGTTCAACCCAAAACAAAAGAAATTCACTACAAAATAATGAGTGATTTTTACCCTTCCAGTAAAGTTTTAAGATTAAGATTTGGCTTTGAAAGCAATGAGTGTGTTTTCTATAAAGGTGATGTAAAAGTAAAGTGTCTTTGATTTTTTTGAAAAGCGCTATATAAATACAATTTATTATTATTATTATTATTATTATTATTATTATTATTATTATCATGTTGAAACAACAGGGCATCTCTTTGTTTCGCGCTCCCATATGCAGTTGTTCTGGAAACAGTTCAATAGCAAATCCACAGCTATGTTTACCACTGATCATAATAGTATTATTTTTGACATAGCCACATTCTTTATTCATAAGACAAAAATTTTATAGACCCCACCCTTCATGTGCTACTATAATGAAACTCTATATTAAGTCCCTGAAATGAATGGAAAAAAATAACTATATATCACTAGAAAATGATCTGACCCTATAACTATTATCTATTTTTATTTATTATATATTTATCTAATGGAATCTTTTCACGCCTTCTCTTTACTTCTTCTCTCTCTGTTCTCTCTCTGGTTCTACCAGAGCAGGTTGGTTCTCTTTACTTCTTCTTCTCTCTCTGTTCTCTCTCTGGTTCTACCAGAGCAGGTTGGTTCTCTTTAATGAAACAATTCCATTTGACATAATGTCATATCATAATTAAATTAGCTCATTTATCTCAACATTGAGACCACAGTTGTTGGACAAGAAGAAAAGTGGTGTTTGGACCAATACAATGCTTCATAAATTTGATTAAATCACATTATTTAGTGATTATTTTTTATGTCAAGATGAGTAATAACACTGTGTATATATTCATCAAGCATTGCACTGCAAATTTTAACATTTAAAATGCCCTTAGTTGCAGAAACATATCTGTTTGGTGTAAGAGAGCACTAATCCCAGTATGTACAGGAAAACGGATGGCTCAAAAGATTCGGAACATCAGACAACTGGGGCTGCTTTTTCAGTTCCTGAAAGTGGAAGAATAAATCTGCTAACATCTAATTATCATGGAGAGGATGGCACCTTTTTTTTTCTTTTCAAACAACACAGGGCAGGTGAGTATAAGAAATTAAATGATGTGACGTCACACACTCCTGTCCAGTAGGTGGCGGTATGCACCTTCAAGCTGTTTTGATTACAAACCGAGAGAAGCTACTCTGCCTCTGATTGGCTTACCCTGATATTCCCTAACCAATCACTGCTCTTGCTTAAAACTGACCAATCCAATCAACGAAGGCAGTGAGTTCTAGCCAATCAGAGGCCGAGGAGGGCGGGTCTTCGCTCTAGCAGGATTCTTGTTGTTGAAGACTGTTTTTTTTCCCGCGAGTCAGTTCATTGTTTGTCTGCTGTGATTCAGTAAAAATGTCTAAAGATCAGATTCTGAGAGAATTTGCCAACCAGAGACTAACTGCAGCGTCTGAAGAGATATTTGGTCTGTTTGAGAGCACGACGGCAGAATACGAGGAGGAACTGTGTCGGACTAAAGAGGAGAACCAGAGACAACAGAAACTACTGGACGGTCTGTTGAGACCTGCAGACCGGAAACACAGAGAGGGTTCGATCTGTTACATTGTTTCATTATCACTTTAAACTGCTGTGGAACCAGAGGAGGAGGAAGTATTCACATCCTTTACTTAAAGGGCCAGTGTGTTTGCTTTATACTTTACTACGGAGGGTTAGGGAGGAACAAAATATATATCTGAGATATGGAGAATAAAATCAGAAGTTTACAAGAAAAAAAGTTGTAATATTATGAGAATGAAGTCAGAAGTTTACGAGAAATAAAGTCGTAATATTATGAGAATAAATCCAGAAGTTTATGAGGAAGAAATTCGTAATATTATGAGAATGAAGTCAGAAGTTTACGAGAAATAAAGTCGTAATATTATGAGAATAAATCCAGAAGTTTATGAGGAAGAAATTCGTAATATTATGAGAATAAAGTCATAAGTTTACGAGAAAAAAGTTGTAATATTATGAGAATAAAGTCCTAATATTATGAGAATAAATTCAGAAGTTTTAGAGGAAAAAGTCAGACGTTTACGCGAAAAAAGTTGTAATATTATTAGAATAAAGTCATAACTTTACGAGAAAAAAAGTCGTAATATTATGAGAATAAAGTCAGAAGTGCACAATGAATACATTTACTTAATTACATTTAGCTGACTGAAAGCAGGACTTCAAAACAGTGGAGTATTTTCACAGTATGGTATTAGTACTTACTTCAGTAAAGGATCTGAATACTTCCACCACTGGTTACAAGTAAAAGTCCTGCATTGAAAATGTTACCTCAGTAAAAATATGCAAGTATAAAATATTCTTTAAGTATAGTAAAGTAGAAAAAATGGCAGAAAATATCCCCTGTGAGTTTTCTACTATTATATATTCTATCATTAGATTATTATTATTATTATTCATGCATTAATGAAAAAGCAGGATTTGACTGCTGTAGTTGGTTGAGGTGGAGCTCATTTTTAGCTATTAACTAATGGTTGAAGAATACACGTCAACATGAAATGACAGTCTTCTAAGACGTGTCTGTGTGTTTCATTAGTCTCCACAGATGTCCAGCAGCTGTTGGTGGTTAAAGAAGAGGTTCCCCCTGAGCAGCAGGAGTCTGGACCAGGAGGACCAGGAGGACCCACACATTAAAGAGGACCAGGAGGAACTCTGGACCAGTCAGGAGGGAGAGCAGCTTCAAGGGCTGGAGGAGGCTGATATCAAGTTCCCATTTAGTCCTGTCTCTGTGAAGAGTGAAGAAGATGATGAAGAGAAACCTCAGTCCTCACAACTTTGTTTAAAATAGTATTTTATGTCCCCTGAACAACACTATGGTTTGAGCTGAATTATCAGCGGTGATAAATCTGGAGCAAAATATTTAACCTTCTTACTATTCAGCAACTTTTTCTCTCCAGTTTAAAGTCATTACTTCCTTGTTTTTGCTTTACTGTAGAAACTAGATCAACTATTGTTACAAGTAATCTGTTCAAATTGTTTTTCATGATTGCTTACAAACAGTTGAAAAGTTCAAGTTTCACCATAATAACTGCAGTTCAGGGTTGCACTTCAACATTTCATATTTTGTAAACAGATATTTTTTTTTATTTGATTAACTAAAATGAAAATGTAGTTTCCTTAATAAAAGTGGTGGCTAGTGATGAGCTGCATTTACACAATTTAAAGAAAGAAATGGTTTATTCCACTTTGAGTCTTATTTTTATAGTTTGTCCATCATCATGTCCGTCAGTTATAATAAATTTGTGCTCTCCAAGTTAATATCTGAGATCTGTGAACAAGGTGACATCACTAAAAAAACAACAGTTTATCTAAATCACTTTATGTGAACTGAAAGACAGACGGGTGAGAAATACATGTGCTCAGTAACAAATAAAATGCATATTACATATTATACATATTGTGGAGGAGGAAATGTCTTTTTCTCCCGCAAAGTTATGACTTTGTTCTCGTAATTTTAAGACTTTTTTCTCATAAAGTTATGACTTTATTCTCGTAATATTACAACTTTTTTCTCCTAAAGTTATGACTTTATTCTCGTAATATTATAACTTTTTTTCTCATAAAGTTAAGACTTTATTTTCGTAATATTACGACTTTTTCTTCTAAAGTTATGACTTTATTTTCGTAATATTACGACTTTTTTTCTCATAAAGTTATGACTTTATTCTTATATTACGCTTTTTTTCTCATAAAGTTATGACTTTATTCTCGTAATATTGCAACTTTTTTCTGCTAAAGTTATGACTTTATTCTCGTAATATAACTTTTTTCTCCTAAAGTTATGACTATTCTTGCAATATTACGACTTCTTTTCTCATAAAGTTAGGACTTTATTCTTATATTACGCTTTTTTTCTCATAAAGTTATGACTTTATTCTTGTAATATTACGACTTTTTTCCCGTAAAGTTAGGACTATTCTCGTAATAAGACTTTTTCTTGTAAAGTTATGACTTTATTCTCGCACATTACGACTTTTTTTCTCCTAAAGTTATGACTTTATTCTCGTAATATTAAGAATGGTTTTCACGTAAAGTTATGATTTTATTCTCGTAATATTAAGAATGGTTTTCACGTAAAGTTATGACTTTATTCTCGCAATATTACGACTTTTTGTTGTAAAGTTCTGACTATTCTCGTAATATTACGACTTTTTTTCTCGTAAAGTTATGACTTAATTCTCGTAATATTACACATTTTTTTCTTGAAATAGTATGACTTTATTCTCATTAAATTACGACTTTTTTCTTGTAATATTATGACTATTTTTCTTGTAAAGTTATGGCTTTTTTCTTGTAATATGACTTTAATATCGAAATCTCTGATTTTTTCCCCCTCTCTCTCTTCCCCCTAATACTCCGTTGTATTATTGTACTTATATTTTCTAAAATAATAATAATAATAAATAAAACTTTATTTAAAATCGTTGCTAACATCTAAGAACACTTACTGTGTTATACTCCTGAATTCCCACCAGGTGTCGGTATGAGCCAGGTAAAGTGACAGAATATGGACAGGCATCTGGCAGGACGACTCAGGAAGGACCGGGGTCCTTCACCACACAGCTCAGTTTGTTATTATACTGAAGACATGAACTCTGTAAGCCTGAATATTATCAGCTGTTTCTGCTACTTTGGTGTTTTGTGCCCATTGTTTACTGTGTGTTAGTCTGATGAGAGAGTTTGATATTTATTTATAGCCAACAAACCGTTACACCACTGCTGCTAACAAGCTACTGCTAACCTGTGAGTGTGATGCTAATGTGACAGTAATAATAACAGAGAATCGTTAAATATGTCATATTCCTGCTTACAAGAGAGGATGAATGTGTTCAAAACTGCTGGTAAACAACAGTTCAACGTTAATCTAAACGTTTCCATGTCTTGACCTGCTTGTAAACGGTGTAAGTACCTAGCAGAAGTACTAGTTCATGTTATAGACATACTAGTTACATTAGTACTAATATATTTAATGCAACAATAGTCGACCCTGTAAAAAATCAATCCTGCTTTATCCACAGCCAGGATTGTATTGTGAAAGGTCATTGAAAAACATGGATAATGTTTCAGAAACAACTGTATTAAAGGTCCCATATCGTGCTCATCTTCAGGTTCATACTTGTATTTTGTGTTTCTACTAGAACATGTTTACATGCTTTAATGTTCAAACAACACATTATTTTTCTCATACTGTCTGCCTCAATATACCTGTATTCACCCTCCTGTCTGAAACGCTCCGTTTTAGCGCATTTCAACAGAATTGTGTTGCTAGGAAACAGCTTTGGTCCATGTTTACTTCCTGTCAGCTGATGTTATTCACATACACTGCAACAGGAAATAAACTGGGACACATTTAGAATGTTTACGTTTAAAACTGTGAAATAGTCAAAATATTGTATATTTGTGACATCACAAATGTACAGAAATTCTGACGGCTTGTTTCAAATGCAGAGTTTCTGAATACGAGCTGTGTGTATTTCTCCGTATATTGAGTGTTTTGATACTTTCACAGTATTTATATATCACTTAAACCTACTATATAATATAAAAGACATGAAAATCTCACTTTTTACAATATGGGACCTTTAATTCAAAAGAAGATGCAAACCGATAGATTAATGAATATATTCATTAATGCTATAATAATTCACACCTGTAGTAAGAGTCATCACATAAAATTAAACACTTTAGCCTACAAGAAAATGAAAAAAAGGTGCTGACTGAATGCTCAGATGTGACCTCTTGACGGCTGATTTTATTTTAATTTTGTGGGTTTCCATGTTAAATTATTTTGTTTATCATGTCCATGTCATACCCGACATAATGATAGTGAAATGGATGTGAAATCTGATTATATTGCGTATTATATACGTTAGAATCTAACCTTATTGTCCAAATCCCTCTTGATTTTATTTATTTTTTTAATAGGCCTACATTTTCCATCTCGGACAAGCAAGTAAAACATCTCAGCTACTTGCCTGAACAGAGCTTAAGAGCTTAATTTCAAGCCCTGTATACAAAAAAACTTTATTCAAATTTCAAAACAAATCTCTGCTGGTTGCATCTGACAGCTGTGGTAGCATTACATATCACATATTTCACCTTCCTCTGTTTCGACCATCCCTGCATCTGATTGAAGCACATTTTACAAATTAATCATGTTATTATACGAAATCAAACTTGTGTTCCTATTCATCTTACATATAGAATTTACTCACTGTTCTTACTAATCATTAAAACTCTGCAGGTAACCATCCCTACTTTTGGCACGCGTTGGCCAGGATTGTGGTTACAGGTATATCAATGACTTATACACAACTTCACATATCACCTTCTTGTACTGTCGTACATATCGATAACTGTGCTGTTACCTTCTGTAAGTCTCTGTTCTCTGTATACATTGTTCTCCTGTGCTTTCTACAGGGGTGGTCTATTGACACAGTGTTCCACTTCTCAGTGCAGGCCAGGCTCCTTATTACAGGTATGTCATTTTGTCCTAAAGTTAAACCTACGCCGCAGTGTTTTGCTATGTGAGGCCACTACACCAGACTTCCCAACACATGATATGATGCAGCAATATAACTCTGCATCTTGGTGGTAATAACTTTCCATATTGTTGCTTACTACTTTGTTTATACGTATCAATAATGTTACATGCATGTTCATTTAGTGTGTGAATTCATATAACCCCTGCACAAAAATTGTATTCAGGATTTCCCACATCAGCAAAGATTGTACATATTCAACTTTTATGCAGTTTGTAATCACACAATGACAGTAGTCAGAATTTGAATTATTTCTACATGCAAAATTACAATGTTTATATTCGCTACAGTCCCAACATTATTCGTATATTATATTTGTGTAGCCCCTGCATTTGCTGTGGAGGATGCATCGTTACCTTTTTGTGATAAACATACAAACTAATAACACATTTGTCTCTAACTTTTCTGTATCACCATTCCTCTCGATGTCATTTACAGATTTAGTGACTTGAAGAGGTGCTGCTTGCTTGCTCGACAGATTCACCGTTATATTTAGAGGTACATCATTTGTGATATACGCTGTTTAATTTGCTCAAGAAGAGACGCTTCATTTTTACTGTCACTATGCCTCGCTACAAATCAAATCCTGAAAAGCGCAGAAAAAAGGACGCAGAGAGAAAGAAAAGAGCTCGCATGACGGAAACGCTGCATCAAACCGAGTGTCGCAGAAAAAAGGACGCAGAGAGAAAGAAAATAACTCGTATGACAGAAACACGTCAACAAACCGAGTGTCGCAGAAAAAAGGACGCAGACAGAAGGAAAACGGCTCGCATGACAGAAACACTGCAACAAGCCGAGTGTCGTCGGGCAATTTATAGAAAAAGGAAACGCCAACAAATGGTGAACGAGACGCCGGAAGCTGCAAAGCGTCGTAAAGACTCGCACAGACGAGCCATGGCACAGCGCAGAGCACAACAAAAACTACATCTCAGAGGTAAATATTGTACATTTTACTCCACTACATTTGTCTGACCGCTTTAGTTACTTTTCAGATTACAGTTTTTCATACCCTTCCTGTCCAGTGAAAACCAGGTATCTCTGGATGGATCGAAGGATGAAGTTTTCCTTTAAGTGTTGGGAAATTTCTCCTCCTTCTTAAGCTAAATAAACTCTTTAAAAAGCCTCTTGGAGCTGAAAACAGGGCTGTTTTTTCTGACTTTTTAGAGATACATGGCTCTCAGCGACGCTAGAGAATATGATGCATTGTTGTAGATTAAACCAGCCAACAGGATATAAAAGAGTTAAACACATCACACATTAATGCAGCAGTAATATTAATCCAAAAACAGTAGATATATAATAGTAAAACACAGACAGGAAACTTTTTGCTGCACTATCAGTACTTTTGCTTTTGACACTTTAAGTACCTTTTGCTGATAATACTTGCATACTTTCAGTTAAATAAGGTTTTGAATGCAGGACTTGTAGTGGAAGATTTTCAGTGTGGTATTAGTACTTTTACTTCAGTAAAGGACCGGAATACTTCCACCACTGGTTACAAGTAAAAGTCCTGCATTGAAAATGTAACCTAAGTAAATGTATGTACGTATATATAGAAAGATGTATTTAAAGTATTAAAAATAAAAGTACTCGAAGTAGAAAAAAAGTCTCCTGTGACTGTTATGCTATTAATATTATATCATAGTGTTACAGTCACAGTAATCCTATATTATATCATTAGAATATTATTACTTGATTCAGATGGAGCTCATTTTTAACTATTAACTAATGATTATTAAATAAGTGTCAACATGAAATTACAGGTTTCTAAGATGTGTAGGTATTTGGTTATTGTCCACAGACGTCCAGCAGCTGTTGGTGGGTAAAAAAGATGTTCCCCCTGAGCAGCAGGACTGGAGCTCCAGTCTGGACCAGGAGGACCAGGAGGACCCAGATCCCCCACACATTAAAGAGGAACAGGAGGAACTGTGGACCAGTCAGGAGGGAGAGCAGCTTCAAGGGCCGGAGGAGGCTGATATCAAGTTCCCATTCACTCCTGTCTCTGTGAAGAGTGAAGAAGAAGATGATGAAGAGAAAGCTCAGTCCTCACCGCTTCATGACAACAGAGAGGAAGAACATTTGAAAACAGAAGCTGATGAAGAGGACTGTGAAGGACCAGAATCAGCCAACTCAGATCCAGATAGTCCTTTACAACCAGCTACTCGTGACAAGACTTCACCCTCCTCTGAACCTGAGACTGATGACAGTAGAAACTGGGAGGAGACTAAAGAACCTCAATCAGGTTTAAACCCTCTGCAAAACAATGAAGTACCTGTAATGGAATATAATACTGGAAAAACATCAGTTAGCTCCTCTGAATGTGCTAGAGGATTTGGCCACAAGGGACGTCTGCAGAAACAAACTGGAATCCAAACAGGAGCGAAACCATTTCTTTGTTCAGTTTGTGGTAAAAGATTTGCACGCCATAGTGTTCTGAGACGACACTTGACTGTCCACACGGGGGAGAAACCATTTAGTTGTTCAATTTGCGGCAAAAGATTTGCACACGATTTTAATCTGAGAACACACTTGACTGTCCACACAGGGGAGAAACTATTTAGTTGCTCAGTTTGTAGTAAAAAATTCACGCTAAAGCAAAATCTGAGACGGCACTTGACTGTCCACACGGGGGAGAAACCATTTAGTTGTTCAGTTTGTGGCAAAAGATTTGCACAAAAGGGACATCTGAGACGACACTTGACCGTCCACACGGGGGAGAAACCATTTAGTTGTACATATTGTGGTAAAAAATTCACACAAAAAGGTGATCTGGGACGACACCTGACTGTCCACACGGGGGAGAAGCCACTCAGCTGTTCGGTTTGCGATAAAGGATTCACTCGGCTCTGTTATGTCAAAACTCACAAGTGTGCTGGGGAGAGCAGCCGAAATAAATGAAGCTTGTTGAGCCAATTTTCTTCCAGCAGGATTGAAGTACTGAGGCCAAGACTTGATTCATCACTGATCAGCTAAAAACTGTCAGACTACAGACTCTTAAACAAGCTTATGCAGCTAAGATGAAGCTACACAACCATTGTAATTCTGGTGTTATTTGTCTCTACATTATTTTGTCATTTTTCATGTGTCATGTATTCATTGATTCAAATTGTTTTAAATTGTCTTAAAATATTTTATGTCCCCTGAACAGCACTGTGGTTTGAGCTGAATTATCAGCAGCGATAAAACTGAAGCACAATATTTAACCTTCTTACTTTTCAGTAATATTTTCACTCCAGAATCTTACATTTTCAGCAAATATTTCAGATCCTGTTTCCTTGTTTTGATGTGCAGGAACTTTGTTTTGGGACATGAATATTCTGTCTTTTGTTTACAGATTTTTCTCTTTTTAATTTATATTTACGAGAACAACTATTGTAACAACAGTGCAAATTATTTTTCATGATGGCTCACACAAAAGTTCAGCCAACGTTTCACCATAATAGCTGCAGTGTTAGATACTGATGACAAGACTTCAGACTGTATTTTAACCTGATACTGAAGATGGTGTTGATCATAAGCATTGGAGAGAAACCAGGCTGAAATAATGAGGTTTATGTAATACTGGTGAGAAACCCTCCAGCTGCTCTGAGTGTAGTGAAAGCCTCGGCTCCAGGACAGATTCAGGGCCTTGTGAAATATGATTCATTAAGAATTTATTTATTATTATTTATTCAAATTTGTGGATATTTATTCACATCTTCTACTGAAATTAACTTTTTGACTCTTCTGTTTTATTCCATGTTATATTAGTTTCATTTTTTATCTTTTTCATCTTGTCTTAATGTCATTTTGGTATGTTAACGGTGTAAATGGGGTCTTTATGTTTTATGTAAGCAATTTGTTTTGCCTTGTTAAAAGCTTTTATACAAATAAATTTGCTTTGTGTTTGAAGGCGTTCCTTCTTCAGTTTCTGGTTCAAGATTTGGCTACAAATGTCACAGCTGAGTTGTAATATTATGAGAATAAAGTCATAACTTTACGAGAAGAAAAGTCGTAATATTACGAGAATAAAGTCATAACTTTACGAGAAAAAAGTCGTAATATTACGAGAATAAAGTCATAACTCTACAAGAAAAAAAGTCGTAAAATTCCGAGAATAAAGTCAGAACTTTATGAGAAAAAAAGTCGTAATATTACGACAATAATGTCACAGCTTTACAAGAAAAAAAAGTCATATTACAAAAATAACGTCATAACTTTACGAGAAAAAAAGTCGTAATATTACGAGAAAAAAAGTCGTTTCCTCCTCCACAAAGAGTCATTTTCCCCAGCAGGTCCGTTTGGTTCTTTCTTCAGAATAAACTCTAATAAAGTCTCTTTCACAATCTTTTCAAGGTCCTGATACTGATGATAATGTGGTGCTGATGTGCCAAAAGATGAAGTATTTGGTTATTTGTGAAACCTAAACTAAAGTATAACTTCACAAGATGTTCCACGTTCCTCATTTTCACACTATTTCCCCTCTAAAATAACACGTAAAATTACTACTTTATAATATTATGACTTTATTCTCATAATATTACAACTTTTTTCTCTTAAACTTCTGACTTTTTTCTCATAATATTGCGACTTTTTTCTCTTAAACTTCTGACTTTATTCTCGTAATATTACGACTTTTTTTCCTCGCAAAGTTATGACTTTATTCTCGTAATATTACGACTTTATTCTCTTAAAGTTATGACTTTATTCTCATAATATTACGACTTTTTTTTCTTGTAAACTTCTGACTTTATTCTCATAATATTACGACTTTATTTCTCGTAAACTTCCGACTTTATTCTCATAATATTACGACTTTATTTCTGGTAAACTTCTGACTTTATTCTCATAATATTACGACTTTATTTCTCGTAAACTTCCGACTTTATTCTCATAATATTACGACTTTATTTCTGGTAAACTTCTGACTTTATTCTCGTAATATTACGACTTTTTTTCCTCGCAAAGTTATGACTTTATTCTCGTAATATTACGACTTTATTCTCGTAAAGTTATGACTTTATTCTCATAATATTACGACTTTTTTTTCTTGTAAACTTCTGACTTTATTCTCATAATATTACGACTTTATTTCTCGTAAACTTCCGACTTTATTCTCATAATATTACGACTTTATTTCTGGTAAACTTCTGACTTTATTCTCGTAATATTACGACTTTTTTTCCTCGCAAAGTTATGACTTTATTCTCGTAATATTACGACTTTATTCTCGTAAAGTTATGACTTTATTCTCATAATATTACGACTTTTTTTTCTTGTAAACTTCTGACTTTATTCTCATAATATTACGACTTTATTTCTCGTAAACTTCCGACTTTATTCTCATAATATTACGACTTTATTTCTGGTAAACTTCTGACTTTATTCTCGTAATATTACGACTTTTTTTCCTCGCAAAGTTATGACTTTATTCTCGTAATATTACGACTTTATTCTCGTAAAGTTATGACTTTATTCTCATAATATTACGACTTTTTTTTCTTGTAAACTTCTGACTTTATTCTCATAATATTACGACTTTATTTCTCGTAAACTTCCGACTTTATTCTCATAATATTACGACTTTATTTCTGGTAAACTTCTGACTTTATTCTCGTAATATTACGACTTTTTTTCCTCGCAAAGTTATGACTTTATTCTCGTAATATTACGACTTTATTCTCGTAAAGTTATGACTTTATTCTCATAATATTACGACTTTTTTTTCTTGTAAACTTCTGACTTTATTCTCATAATATTACGACTTTATTTCTCGTAAACTTCCGACTTTATTCTCATAATATTACGACTTTATTTCTGGTAAACTTCTGACTTTATTCTCATAATATTACGACTTTATTTCTCGTAAAGTTATGACTTTATTCTCATAATATTACGACTTTATTTCTCTTAAACTTATGACTTTATTCTCATAATAATAAGACTTTTTTTCTCGTAAACTTCTGACTTTATTCTCATAATAATACGACTTTTTTTTCTCTTAAACTTCTGACTTTATTCTCGTAATATTACGACTTTATTTCTCGTAAACTTATGACTTTATTCTCATAATAATACGACTTTTTTTCTCGTAAACTTCTGACTTTATTCTCATAATATTACGACTTTATTTCTCGTAAAGTTATGACTTTGTTCTCATAATATTACGACTTTATTTCTCTTAAACTTATGACTTTATTCTCATAATAATAAGACTTTTTTTCTCGTAAACTTATGACTTTATTCTCATAATAATACGACTTTTTTTCTCTTAAACTTCTGACTTTATTCTCGTAATATTACGACTTTATTTCTGGTAAACTTATGACTTTATTCTCATAATAATACGACTTTTTTTCTCGTAAACTTATGACTTTATTCTTGTAATATTACGACTTTATTTCTCGTAAACTTCTGACTTTATTCTCGAAATCTCTGATTTTTTTCCCCCCAATGTGGCCTTAATACTTAACAAATAGGGTAAAATGACATGATGTCACATACTCAGTAGGTGGAGGTTTGCACATTAAAGTTGCCAACAGCCTAAACCGAGAGACGAAGAAGACATTTATTTTGAAACATCTCCCCGGAAGTGGTCGTTGGTGTTTACAGTGTTTGTGCTGCTGCTGCTGCTGCTGCATTCAAACAACAGCTGAAGGTGTTTAGTTTTCTTCTCTCTTCTTCTCTTCCTGAGTGTGAAACATGTCCAGACTTCAGAGTCTGAAGCTTTTCATCAGCCAGCGGCTGAGTGCAGCTGTGGAGGAGATCTTCGGTCATGTTGAGAGAACAATAGAGGAGTATGAAGAGGAGATGAACCAGCGACACCGAGACCTGATGATAAAACCTCCTCTAGTAACACAGAGGACAGGAGCAGGTTGGTTCTCTTTCTCCTGTTTCTACAGCTGTCCGGGCTGAGATAGACCTAAACACACACACACAGAGCTGAGCTAAACCATCCTAGCAGAGTGCTAAGCTAACGTTAGCTATTCTCAACCACTGGGCCGCGGCCCACTGGTGGGCCTCAGAGAGCCACCTAGTGGGCCGCGAAGGTGCTGCCAAATAGTTAGATTAACCGCTATTCTGTATTTCAGAGGTTGTAGCGGGCTCACTTTTAAAGCTAGAGTGAAGGTACTGGTATCATATGAAACTAAAAAACCTAAAGAATCTTTTGGCACCAACCATGTCATACTAGCTTGTAGTGAAGGAGGTTAAATAATGCTCCAAAATTATGCTAAATTTTGAGGAGGAAAAACTGGCATGGCCATTTTCAAAAGGGTCCCTTGACCTCTGACTTCAAAATATGTGAAAGTGTGAGGGTTTTTGTCCAAAAAAAAAAAAAAGGGTGAAAAATGTCCTAAAAGAATCTGAATTTTTTTTTTAAAAGTCAGAAGACTTCTGAAAAATCTCAGAAAAAAAGTAAAAAATAAATTCAAAAAATGTCCCAAAAAAAGTTTGAAAATGTCAGAAAAAAGGTCCAAAAAATCTCTGAAAAAAGTTTAGAAAGTTTCTGAAAAATGTCAGAAAAAAGTTCATAAAAAGTCTGGAAAATGTCCAAAAGGAAGGTATAAGAAAAGTCTGATACTGGTATCATGAAACTAGAAAACCTGATGAATCCATCGGTACCAACCATGTCATACTAGCTTGTAGTGAAGGAGGTTAAATAATGCTCCAAACTTGCGCTAAATTTTGAGCAAAAACTATCATGGCCATTTTCAAAGGGGTCCCTTGACGTCTGAAAAAATGTTTGTAAAATGTATGAAAAAAGGTCTGAAAAATGTCCACAAATTGTCCAAACAAGAGTAAAAAAAAAAGTCTGGAAAATGTCTGGAAAAAATTTGAAAAAAGTCTGAAAAAAATTTGAAAAAAAGTCTGAAAATGTCCACAAGAGAGGCAGAAGAAAAGTCAGATACTGGTATCATATGAAACTAGAAAACCTAATGAATCCATCGGTACCAACCATGTCATACCAGGTTGTAGTGAAGGAGGTTAAATAACGCTCCAAAATTATGCTAAATTTTAAGGAGGAAAAACTGGCATGGCCATTTTCAAAGGGGTCCCTTGACCTCTGACTTCAAAATATGTGAATGTGTGAGGGTTTTTGTCCAAAAAAAACAAAAGTGTGAAAAATGTCCAAAAGTTCCAAAAATGTCCAAAAAGAATCTGAATTTTTTTTTTTTTAAGTCAGAAAACTTCTGAAAAATGTCAGAAAAAAAGTCTGAAAAAAAAGTTAAAAAAAAATTCCAAAAATGTCCCAAAAAAAAATTGAAAATGTCAGAAAAAAGGTCCAAAAAATGTCTGAAAAAAGTTTTGAAAGTTTCTGAAAAATGTCAGAAAAAAGTTCATAAAAACTCTGGAAAATGTCAAAAAGGAAGGAAGAATAAAAGTCTGATATTGGTATCATATGAAACTATAAAACCTAATGAATCCGTTGGTACCAACCATGTCGTACTAGCTTGTAGTGATGGAGGTTAAATAACGCTCCAAACTTATGCTATATGTCCATTTTCAAAGGGGTCCCTTGACCTCTGACCTCCAGATATGTGAATGTAAATAGGTTCTATGGGTACCCACGAGTCTCCCCTTTACAGACATATATGTCACAGATGCAGTGACACAAAATCGAGCAATTTTTGAAACCATAATATATCGTGGCATAAGCCGTTTCTACCTGCTAGATAGCATAGACGTTGGGGTCTTTTCTCACTATGATCTATCTTCAGATAGTATGAATTTACAATCTGTGTCTGTGTATTGATTACAATTAGTATAGTTTTACTGTAAATTCCAATATTGGCTCGAGTCTGCAGAGGCAGATTCCTATATCAGCCATAAGGGGTGCGAGATATAGACATTTATCAAAGCATTTAACAGCTGCTAAACCCGGAGCTGTCAACATTTTTCACACAGTCTGAATTATTTGATGTGAATGAACGACAACATTTCTCTGTAACGTCTCTGTGTGTGTTTACTGTTTTTCCTGCAGACGTCCAGCAGCTGTTGGTGGTTAAAGAGTTTCTCCCTGAGCAGCAGGAGTGGAGCTCCAGTCTGGACCAGGAGGACCCAGAGCCCCCACACATTAAAGAGGAACAGGAGGAACTCTGGACCAGTCAGGAGGGAGAGCAGCTTCAAGGGCTGGAGGAGGCTGATATCATCAAGTTCCCATTCGCTCCTGTCTCTGAGGATGATGAAGAGGAACCTCAGTCCTCACTGCTTCATCAAAGACGATCTGAACAGATGCAAACAGAAGCTGATGGAGAGGACTGTGGAGGACCAGAACCAGCCAGGAACTCAGATCCAGATACTGATGACAAGACTGGAGACTCTTCTGAACCTGAGACAGAAGACACTTCTGAACCAGAGAGTGATGACAGCGATGATGATTGGAAGGAGACCAGAGTACGCCGGTCAGTTTTAAACTCCTGCCCTGTCAGTAATGAGAGATGTAATACTGACAAGAACTTATGTATCTGCTCCGAGTGTGGGAAAAGATTTGGCAACAAGACAAATCTGAAGGTACACATGATAATTCACACGAGAGAGAAACCATTTAGCTGTACAGCTTGTGGTAAAAGATTTTCTAAGAAGCCTAAATTAATTCGTCACATGAAACGTCACACGAGAGGAGAACATTTCAGCTGTTTAGTTTGTAAGAAGCGCTATAGATATAAACACGGTCTTGGCAGACATATGAGAACTCACAAAGGAGTGAAACTGTCTACTTTCTTTGTTACTGACACAAATAAACCAGAGTAACATTCTCAAAGGATCAGATCCAGATAAACATTTACAACCCAACACCGATGACTGATATTGGACCCTTCAAAGAAAAGTTAAAGCACTTCTTTTCAGATAATCTTTCATCACAATTATGTGATCATTACCTGTAAAAAATGACATGCTAAGTGTTTTATTAAGTTTGGAATCTGAGAATTCAAATGTACAGTTAATTATTGAAAGCATAAGTATGTCGCCTGTGTAATGTCTCTTTTATGTCAATGAACTTCATTATATTGTTGCTGTGTTATTCACATGCCTCAAGAAAACAACTGTCAAGATGTAGAAGAGACCAGACTGAGGGTGTGTTAGTAAGCCTTTTTAAAAAAGCTGGTCGCTGTGTACGTTTTAGACAACAACTTTAGTAATTGTGTGTGAAGGGTTTGACGTAAGTTACTGAGCTTTTCTAACTTAAAGAATGTAAGGACGACAAAATAATAACAAATAAAATACTCTACTTGTCCTGCTTAATTGATATTTTTGATGTTAACAAACCTTTTAGCTGTTCATTATGTCTGAAGCATTATACTGTATATATATATTATATATTATTATATAGTTTGAAAAATGAGGAACGTGGAGCATCTTGTGAAGTTATACTTTAGTTTAGGTTTCAAAAAGAACCAAATACTTCATATTTTGGCGCATCAGCACCACATTATCATCAGCATCAGGACCTTGAAAAGATTGTGCAAGAAACTGCGTTTATTCTGAAGAAAGAACCTCACGGACCTGATGGGGAAACTGACTCTTTAGAGGAGGAGGAAATTACTTTTTTTCTCGTAAAGTTATGACTTTATTCTCATAATATTACGACTTTTTTTTCTTGAGATAGAATGAATTTATCCTCATTAAATTACGACTTTATTCTCGTAATTTGATGACTTTATTCTCATTAAATTATGCCTTTTTCTCATAATATTATGACTTTATCTCATTAAATTATGACTTTTTTCTCGTAATATTATGACTTTATTCTCATTAAATTACAAAATTTTTCTCGTAATTTTATGACTTTATTCTCATTAAATTACAACTTTTTTCTCGTAATATTATGACTTTATTCTCATTAAATTACAACTTTTTTTCTCGTAAAGTTATGACTATCATTAAATAACGACTTTTTTCTCGTCATATTATGACTTTATTCTCATTAAATTACGACTTTATTCGGGTAATATGACTTTTTTCTCGTAATATGACTTTATTCTCATTAAATTACGACTTTTTTCTCGTAATATTATGACTATTCTCATTAAATTACGACTTTTTGTCTCGTAAAGTTATGACTTTATTCTCATTAAATTACGACTTTTTCTCGTAAAGTTATGACTATTATCATTAAATAACTCCTTTTTTCTCGTCATATTATGACTTTATTCTCATTAAATTACGACTTTATTCGCGTAATATTATGACTTTATTCTCGTAATATTATGACTTTATTCTCATTGAATTACGACTTTTTTCTCGTAATATTATAATTTTATTCTCATTAAATTATGACTTTTTTTCTCATAAAGTTATGACTTTACTCTCATTAAATTACGAATTTTTTCTCGTAATATTATGACTTTATTCTCATTAAATTACGACTTTTTCTCGTAATATTACGGCTTTTGCTTGTAATATTATGACTTTATTCTCATTAAATTACGAATTTTTTCTCTTAATATTATGACTTTATTTTCATTAAATTACAACTTTTTTCTCGTAATATCATGACATTATTCTCAAAATCTCAAATGTTTTTTCCCCCTCAATGTGGCCCTAATACTCCGTCGTATCTTTTAACACGAGACGCGTTTTATTTTGAAACCTGTGCCCCGGAAGTAAATGATATGTGTAAACCTTTAGCTCGACCTGTGAAATATTCAGTATTTATTTATTTATTGTTCTGAACAGATGTGAGCTGGATAAACAGCTGGATGTCGTTTTAAACTCCGGAGGTTAGTTTTCTTTCTCCTGCTGGAAACACGTCACACACACGTTAATGTGGCCGGAAGTCCGAGTTAAACCACCGTTAGCCTGTTAGCCGCAGCTAGCTGCTGCTGTAGAGGCCTTTATTGTGACAGCTGGGCTCTAAACTGACAGGCAGGAAGCAGCTGAAAGACTTATTTGAGTCATTACGTGAAATCAGCAATAAAATTGCTATAAAAACAATTAAATATGTCATTTTAAAATATACGTTTACTGTGTCTCCTCCACTTAATATAAAATCAAATTGAAGTCAAATAAATACAGCCATTAAATCACCTTTATGCCAATGAGGGTGAGTTATTTGATCTTTTTACTTGAGTAGGACTTTTCATTCGTAAAATGTTGTTGCGTGTTCAGAATTTCAAAATTTACATATTGTTTTTGTTATCTTATTGCTAAAAAGCTAAATTTATGTTGTAATATATCGGTATAGACGTTACCGTGATATTTATTGATATTAACTATCAAATTGATCCCCGGTGAGATATACTGTATATATATATATATATATATATATATATATATATTAGAGAGAGAGAGAGAGAAATCATAAAAAATATATATATAACAACAGTGCAAATAATAATGCTGAAAAATAGCATCTATGCAAATAATATAAATGCATGCAAGAATAGTATAAATAAAACAAATGTACTGTATAAATAACTGCAGTGTTAATGCCGGTAATGCTGATAGGGGTAAAAAAACAAACAATAAATATATGTTTTGTGTGCATATATATATATATATATATATATATATATATTAGAGCCCACCCAAAGGCTTTGAAGCTCCCAAAATAGCCCATTAAATAAAGAATAATCCCACAGCATTATTCATTAGTCATAATCAACATTAATTATTATTAGTTATTCTTTGATGGATATTGCTGTTTGCTGTGTGTAGAGGTGTGTGTGTGCTGCAGTGCGCCACGAAGCTTCGAACACCTTCGTATATTTCTCACCGAAGCTTTGAAGCCCAGAAAATAGTATTCGGGACAGCCCTAATACTGTATATCTACACTCCGTACCTGGTCCGTTTGGGACTTGAATCGGCTACCCTCAGGTTCCCAAGCCGAGTCCCTTCGGACTTTTGTCCGTCGCCATCTTGGTTTTTTGTAACCAGAAGTGGTACGAGAGGATGGAGCTTAACACACTGTGAAAGGGTTAAAGTTGTAAGACAAAAACCTAAACAACTCCCAGACCGGACAACGCCGTGGTAGCGACCTGTCAATCACAACGTAGCCCCGCCCTAAAGCATCCCCTGCTTTATGGTCTATTTGACTCTAAATGGGACCATCATTTACTAAATGAACATCATGCTGTATTGAAGAAGACTTGAAACTAGCGATTGAGACCATAGACTCATGTTTACAATGTTTACTGAGGTAACAAATCAAGTGAGAAGTAGGCTCATTTTCTCATAGACTTCTATACAATCAGACTTCTTTTAGCAACCAGAGGAGTCGCCCCCTGCTGGATGTTAGAAAGAATGCAGGTTTAAGGCACTTCAGCATTGGCTTCACTTTACAGACCCGGAGGTTGCCGCTTGGGACTGAGCTACTGCCGCCCCATAATTACAAGTAATATGAGAAAAATCATAACCCAGAATTATGAGATGCTGTGACTTTAAACATCACTTATCTCATCAACATGAGACAACAAACACTGATGTTTAATGGCTGTTTATTTGTCTTTCTGCTTTTACTTCAGACATTCACAAATGGATTATTATTAAAGAGGAGCAGCAGGAGTGGAGCTCCAGTCTGGACCAGGAGGATCCAGAGCCCCCACACATTAAAGAGGAACAGGAGGAACTCTCGACCAGTCAGGAGGGAGAGCAGCTTCAAGGGCTGGAGGAGACTGATATCAAGTTCCCATTCACCTCTATCTCTGTGAAGAGTGAAGAAGATGAAGAAGTAGAACCTCAGTCCTCACAGCTTCATGAAAGACAGACTGAACAGATGGAAACAGAAGCTGATGGAGAGGACTGTGGAGGACCAGAACCAGCCAGGAACTCAGATCCAGATACACATTTACAACCAGATACTGATGACAAGACTGGAGACTCTTCTGAACCTGAGACTGATGACAGTGATGACTGGAAGGAGACCAGAGAACCTCAGTCAGGTGGCCGCGAGTCATATCTGATGACACATAAGAAAATTCACCCAGGAGAGAAACTATTTGGTTGCTCAGTTTGTGGTAAAGGTTTTTCTCAGCGCCACTATGTAAAGAGGCACATGACATGTCATTCAGGAGAGAAACCTTTCGTTTGCTCAGTTTGTGGTAGAGGTTTTTCTCAAAATGCACACTTAACTAAACACATGGTACATCATTCGGGGGAGAAATCATTTAGTTGCTCTGTCTGCAGTAAAAGATTTGCACAAAAGGGATATCTGTTATGCCACATGACCGTCCACACGGGGGAGAAACGGATCAAATGCAGTGTTTGTGACAAAAGGTTTTCTTGGCATTATCAGCTTAAAAAACACGGTTGTGTTGGTGAGTCCTCACAGATTCAACAAAACCAAACGGAGGAGAACAGAGAGGCAGAGCATCTAGCCAGCAGCTCAACTGTTCCCAGTGATGATGTGGGATTTAATACTGATTCTGACTCTTCTGAACTTGAGACTGAAGTCAGTAATGATGATTTAAATGAGACCAGAGAACCTCAGTCAGGTTTAACCTGTTTAAAAAATTATGAAGTTACTCTCAGTGATTCACAATGTAGTGCTGGTGAGAAACCATTTAGCTGCTCTGAGTGTGGGAAAAGATTTAACATCAAGGGTTCTCTGAAGAGACACATGAGATCTCACACAGGAGAGAAACCTTTCAGCTGCTCGGTGTGTATGAAATCTTTTGCATGGAGAGGAAGTTTACAGGTACACATGAGGAATCACACAGGAGAGAAACCATTCGGCTGCTCCGTGTGCGGTAAAAGGTTTGGCCGCAAGGCAAATCTGAAGAAACACATGAGGATTCATACAGGAGAGAAACCATTTAGTTGCTCGGTTTGTGGTAAAAACTTCCTGCGAAAGGACCACATAGATCGTCACATGGGAACCCATGCAGAAGAGAAACCATTCAGCTGCACCTGATGGCGAGAACTATGGATAGCGTTGGGTACTCTTTACATTAGAACTGATATTGGTACCCAACAGTACCTTTTTTCTGTATACTTTACTGTCTCTGTAATAACAAAAAATTTAATTTCAGTTGTAAAAAATAAGTCAAAACTTTTCAACATTGTTATTTTATTAGAGATCTTACACTCCACACAAGAATAAAGTCATAACTTTAGGAGAAAAAAGTCATAATATTACGAGAATGAAGTCATAACTTTACGAGAAAAAAAGTCAATATTACAAGAATAAAGTCATAACTTTAAGAGAGAAAAAGTCGTAATATTACGAGAATAAAGTCATAATTTTTCCCATCAGGTCCGTGTGGTTCTTTCTTCAGAATGAACGCAGTTACACTTTTTTCGGACAATGTTTTTTAACCATTTTCTGACTTTTTTTTTTTTTTTTCGGACTTTTTTCAGAATTTGTTTTTACCTTGTTTTAGGACTTTTTTTGATTTATTTTGATTACTTTTTTCAGACATTTGACATGAGTCAGTCCTCATTGTTTGGTGAGTGTGAGCAGTAACGATGACATCACGTGGTTCTGTGGGTGCGTTTGTTTTGTCCTGCAGGGAGGAGCCTGAGGTGGGCGGAGCTGCTGAGGAGAAACTCATTCATTCCATATGTGTAACTTTTTGTTCTCTACTCCTTGTAAAGATATCACACCATAGTGTGCCACAACATTAATGACATTTAAAATGTCCTTTAATGACATCTGAGCAATGGATTCCCTGAGGACGGCCTAGATTGTGGCTGAAAGCTTCAGAAGCAACAACTAATTTGAACCTTGTGTTGAAAAATGTTTCCAAGGTCAAGTATTAACCTTCAAGCTCCATGAATGTCATTCTTTAAAAACTGTATTTTTATTTATTTATCTTTCTTGGTGTGTTTTTCTGAGTAAGCCTATAATTTTGGTAACACTTCTGGACTTTTATTTTGAAGGTGCCCCGGAAGCTGTATTCTTTACTGAGGCTAACTTCACACTATTAGAGGAAGATGGCGTCCAGCAGAAACATGGATGTTAGCAGAGTCTCTTTGTTGTGTAGAGAAAGTGTGAAAATGTCCAGATCCTGAGAGCGTTGGTGAAGCAGTGACTAACTGCTGGAGACATTTGGGCTGTTTGGAGGAACGATGGAGGAACACAACAGACAGAGGAGACTACTGGTCGCTGTTTTCCACCCTCAGCTTTGGTTACACAGAGCAGGTTTGTACAGTTTAATTGGTTTATTATCACCAGGACTGCTGCAGGGTTTAGAAATTAGTGAGGTCCAGATTTTCTACTGTATTTCTGGACGAGCAACAAACCAAAATGACACCTACAACCACAACCCAGGCTATACAGCACACACCAACTCATTATCTATAATTAAATACATACAGAGGGACCATGTTGACAAAAATACCTCCTGCCAAACAGACACTTAAAGGACAGACCTGGGACCAGATGTATAAAGGATGTGTAGACCTCATACTTGCCAACCTTGAGACCTTAAAAATAGGGAGGATTTCTAAACCAAAGGGTCCTCCCCCAGAAACATTTGAGTTTCAGAGTCTTTGTTTCCCTTTGTTTAATAATATTTTTATATAGGAAAAAAGGGCATAGTTCACAAATATTTGGCATAGAACATTTCATTTCCTCCCACTGCCTAGACAAAATAACGTATAATAACATATCTTCACTGGGAATGATGATTCAAAATTAAGTAGTAAAAAAAATTATTATTATTATTATTTTTTTTAAAAAGCCAACAAACACAAAATGAATGAAATAAAACATACATACAGATTAATTAATTATCATTTCGCATAGGAAAAGATTCATATACATGCTTTGAAATATAAACAAATTTGTGGATGTTCGGGTATATAGGCTTATTTACCATCAGTTATTAACACTACATTCTAATGTGTAGAGTGAGACTTTAATTTCGGCACTCTGGTGACTTTTAAAGAATGAAAATAACAAAATATGAATTACATTGTAACAGCATTTTTATGTTGAATAGGCCTACTGTTAATTCTCAGGAAAGAAAACTATATACTGTATATATATATCTATATATATATATATAGATATATATATATATATATATATATTTTTTTTTATTATTATTATTATTATTATTATTATTATTATTATTATTATTATATGTTTGAATGGTCACAAGCAGCTCTCTTCCACCAAGAAACGACATTTGGTGTAGCTTTATTGTTGTCCGGGTGGAAACAGTAGGGCTTCTACACGCTCTACAGTGACAGAAACAGGTTGAGATAAGGAAAAGGGGAAAAAGGTGTGAAAATCGGGAGAAATAAGGGAGAAGTGTGACCCCAGGTGGAAACCGGGAGAGGTCAATGAAAAACGGGATTCTCCTGGGAAAATTGGTAGGGTTGACAAGTATGGTAGGCCTCTAACGCCTTTTCCCTCACATGATCTAATAGGCTATTCATAAATGAGGGATGAGACGTAACCGTACTGTAAAACGATGTTCAGGTTGTTTGCCAATTTCGCCAATTTTGCAGACTACACTGCAGTCCGTAAAATGTCACTCAAAGACGCATATATATATATATATATATATATATATATATATATATATATACTGTATATAAACTTAATATGAATTATTTATGAGTTATTTCCCAGCTAATGATCTTTTCGTTTGTGAAGTCTGTTTCAATATGAGCGCTATGAATAAATCACAGATCATCCTTCTGATGTGTAATAATGATGATTGAGATATCACCGTGATGATGGTTTACAGGTACATATGATCAATTATGGCCACTATGAATTGCCACAGTCGTGCGTAATAATGGCGCGTAATGATGACAGCTGTTGGGGACCCTGCTACTGCTATTGTTATTTTTTTTATTGCTTATTTGCACCAACAAACCAAAGCAAATTCCTAGTGTATACCTGATACACCTGGCAATAAATAAAATAAAGATTATATAGAAAAAGGTTAAACTGCACTTCTTTGCTGTTCTTCTCATTGACAGGTCTAATGACAAGTATCTGTATGCAAACGGATTGTTAAAGGTCCCATATCATGCTAATTTTCAGGTGTATTTTATGTTTCTATTAGAACATGTTTACATGCTGTAATGTTAAAAAAAAACCTCTTTATTTTCCTCATACTGTCTGCCTGTATTTACCCTCTGTCTGTGAACACTCTGCTTTAGCACATTTCAACGAAATTGCATTGCTACAGCTGGGGTCCATGTTTACTTCCTGTCCTCTGATGTCATTCACATACAACGCAACTGGAAATAAACTGGGACACATTTATATTGTTTATGTTTAAAACTGTGAAATGGTCTAAATAAATATTGTATATTTACAATTGGGCTCTGGATCCTCCTGGTCCAGACTGGAGCTCCACTCCTGCTGCTCCTCTTTAATAATAATCCATTTGTGAATGTCTGAAGTAAAAGCAGAAAGACAAATAAACAGCCATTAAACATCAGTGTTTGTTGTCTCATGTTGATGAGATAAGTGATGTTTAAAGTCACAGCATCTCATAATTCTGGGTTATGATTTTTCTCATATTACTTGTAATTATGGGGCGGCAGTAGCTCAGTCCCAAGCGGCAACCTCCGGGTCTGTAAAGTGAAGCCAATGCTGAAGTGCCTTATACCTGCATTCTTTCTAACAGCCAGCAGGGGGCGACTCCTCTGGTTGCTAAAAGAAGTCTGATTGTATAGAAGTCTATGAGAAAATGAGCCTACTTCTCACTTGATTTATTACCTCAGTAAACATCGTAAACATGAGTTTATGGTCTCAATCGCTAGTTTCAAGTCTTCTTCAATACAGCATGATGTTCATTTAGTAAATTATGGTCCCATTTAGAGTCAAATAGACCATAAAGCAGGGGATGCTTTAGGGCAGGGCTGCCTTGTGATTGACAGGTCGCTACCACGGCGTTGTCCGGTCTTGGAGGTGTTTAGATTTTTGTCTTAGAACTTGAACCCTTTCACAGAGTGTTTTCATTTCATCAAAGTTAATTATTGCATTTTGGTCGCCTAAAAATGTCTTATGGGTGACGATCACAATGACTACGTCCATTTCTTATATACAGTCTAAGGGCAGGAGACATGTTAGTGGAATTTAGGGAGAACCGTCTTCAGGTTGGATTGGCTGAAGTTATCTGCTACAACAAAAGCTTTGTCCAAGTTTATAGTCTGTTGTTAGCTAATGGCAGCATGCGGTTCTTCCATAGCAAGCTTAGCATTAAAATCCGGGGGGGAATTATAAGCTGCAGTCACCACAGAAAGCTCTACACTTAACCACAAGATATTTCAGGTTAGCAAAGCAATGACTCACAATTGTGGCAGTGTCTGTGCACCGAGCTTTGTTGACCTACATGCACAGTCCCACACCTCTGGTCCTACTGGAGTCATCAGCTGTTCTATCTGCATGGAACATGAATGCCGCTGTACTGGTGTGATTAAATTAAAAACAAATTTCAGAGTAATTTAGAGCTGAATCAATTAGGCGTTGGCAACAGTTTTGATAATAAATTAATTGTTTAAATTATTTAATCGAGGAAAAATGCCAAACATTGTCAGGTCACAGCTTCTAAAACATGAAGATTTGTGATTTTCTTCTTTATCATTGCAGACAGAATATGTTTGGGTTTTGAAGCCTTGACTGGACAAAACAAGCAATTTGAAGACAACCTGCTAGGGGCTATGGCAAATTGTACTTCACAGATTAAAGGATTAATCGATTGTCCAGAAAAAAATAATCAACAGATAAATCCATCCATTATCTGTCACCACGTATCCTATTCAGGGTTGCGGAGGAGCAACAGATAAATCAATAGTGAAAATAGTTGTGGTCCTATAATAGTTCAAAGGCATAGTTTCTTGTGTAGAGAAGAAAATGTTCTCACTTTTGACATGAATTCATTTGACTATAAAGATATTTGTACATAAGTATTTTAAGAGATGGTCTTATTTGCACGGAGGATCGGTTTGTATATAATTAAACTTTAGTCTTTCAACTTTAACTTAATTGCCCCCAAAGGGAAACTTTGTCTCACATCCAGGTAAAACACAACAGTTTGTTTTAGTTTGAATGACGTCCAAATATGTTAAACAAGATGTGCGACATTTGTCCCCACGTCTAAGAAAGTAGTGGTATCAGTGGTTTAAGTGTTAACATGAAATTACAGTTTTCTAAGACGTGTGTTTGTATTTAATTAGTCTCCACGGACGTCCAGCAGCTGTTGGTGAGTAGAGCAGAGGTTCCCCCTGAGCAGCAGGAGTGGAGCACCAGTCTGGACCAGGAGGACCCAGAGCCCCCACACATTAAAGAGGAACAGGAGGAACTCTGGACCAGTCAGGAGGGAGAGCAGCTTCAAGGACTGGAGGAGGCTGATATCAAGTTCCCATTCTCTCCTGTCTCTGTGAAGAGTGAAGATGATGATGAAGAGAAACCTCAGTCCTCACAGCTTCATGAAAGACAGACTGAACACATAGAAACAGAAGCTGATGGAGAGGACTGTGGAGGACCAGAACCAGCCAGGAACTCTGATCCAGATAGTCCTTTACAACCAGCTACTCATGACAAGACTTCACCCTCCTCTGAACCTGAGACTGATGACAGTAGAGAATGGGAGGAGACTAAAGAACCTCAGTCAGGTTTAAACTCTCTGCAAAACAATGAAGTACCTGTAAGTGATATGGATTGTAATACCTCAATAGGCTCCTCTGAATGTGTTAGAAGCTTTGATAAGGGACATCTGCAGAAACAAACCGGAATCCAAACGGGAGTGAAAACATTTAGTTGCTCAGTTTGTAGTAAAAGATTTTCCCGGAAGAACTCCTTAATCACTCATATGATACTTCATTCAGAAGGAAAACGTTTCACCTGCTCAGTTTGTAAAAGAAGTTTTGGTACCCGTGGCAATTTGGTTGTACACATGAGAATCCACACAGGGGAGAAACCATTTAGTTGTTCAGTTTGTAGTAAAACATTCACAACAAAGCAACATCTGAAACGACACATGAGAATCCACACAGGGGAGAAACCATTTAGTTGTTCAGTTTGTAGTAAGACATTCGCACAAAAGCAAAATCTGATACAACACTCAACTTTACACACAGGTGAGAAACCGTTTAGCTGTTCAGTTTGCGGTAAAAGATTCACACTGAATCAACATCTAAAACAACACTCGACTTCTCACACAGGGGAGAAACCATTTAATTGTTCAGTTTGTAGTGAAAGATTTGCTTTAAAGGGAGAACTGAAACGACACTTGACTGTCCACACAGGAGAGAAACCATTTAGTTGTTCAGTTTGTGGTAAAGAATTTGCATTAAAGGGAGATCTGAATCGACACTTGACTGTCCACACGGGGGAGAAACCATTCAGTTGTTCAGTTTGTGGTAAAAGATTCACACTAAAGCAACATCTGAAACAACACTCGACTGTCCACACGGGAGAGACCATTTAGTTGCAGAGTTTGTGATAAAAGATTCTGTCGGCTCCATTATATCAAACATCACAAGTGTGTTGGTGAGACCAGCGGAAATCAGTGAAGCTGTTGAGACATTTTTCCCAGCAGGATTAAAGTACTGAGGGCAAGACTTGGTTCAACACTGATCGGCTAAAAACTGTCAGACTGATACAGACTCCAAAATAAGCCTTTTCCAGCTAAGATGAAGCTACACAATCATTGTAATTCTGCCAAGGCTGGTGCGTGTTGTATTGTTGCTGTGTGTTTGTGATGTCTTTCAGTGGGTCCGCACCTTAACCACGCCGGCGTACGCCTGTGGTGCGCCAAGTAGGCAGAGTCTGCACACCATTTAAAAGGCAGCGAATACGTTAGATGCCCCGCTCAATTCAAGCGGCGAAAGCCGCGTGTATGCATACCTCGGATCACATGACTGATACAAACACAACAGGGTAAATCTTGATGCCAAGCAACAATGCAATCTTAAATTGATGAATAAAGTCGGTATATACTTAAAGGCAGGGTTGACGATGTTCTCCAGTATTCACTATTTGTTATATTGGTTGACATGGTCTTTACACCCCGACAGCGATCCATTACTGATGAGCTCTGAAAAAGGACCGGAAAAGAGCCGTCATCTGTAGCTGCTGTAATCCTGTAAAAACGTCCACCAATCACTGCCTCACGGTCCGCTTGGAAAGAACCAATCAGATGCCTCCCTGCTCGTACTCTACCCTTGGCGTTCACCAGCCTGAACTCAAATGGCGTCGCCGCCGCAAGTTTCCTGGAGAATGGAAGAGAAAACTCAGCCCTGCAGTAGCACTGCCGCGGTTACTTGTCATGAGGTAGCGTTGTTGAGTTGAGGTCCTCTCTCCGCTCTGTGTCTGAGAAGCAGTTACAATGCGGCGGTGCTCGTGCATGTGTGTAGGGGGGGGCGTTGCCTTGGAAGGAGCCCCGAGGGGAGGGGAGGGTTTAGATGGAGCTCCTGAGGCGAAGCTACTTTCAGATTATGCTAGCTTTCCAACATTGTCGACCCTATCTTTAACATACAGCAGAGCAGTCAGCCGATGATCGCTGGTATCATTTTGTCTCTGTGGCATCGTTATCTCGTCAACAATTAATGACACAACAAATCGCTCTGACAGATCCATTTGTTTAAAGTGATGCCTACTCCCGCCGGCAAATGTTTTCCCCTCCATTTAAGAGGCATGCTCCTCCCCCACCGCTCGTCATCACCTCTCGCAGGATTGTGCCTCGGCTGTATGAAAAGCATCACACCCAGTGTTCCTGGTTCCTGGTTGTTTGGAGCTGGAGGTTGTTAAGGAACTGTCTCCTGGTTGCTTAAAACACGCCCCATCATGGTAGTCTGTGGACTCCTTTTCCCCTGGCACCACCTTGTGCTATGTTAGATTTGCTGTATACTTTATTCATCATTACCTGAGTTAACCTGGAAGTATGTTTTCCTGCCATCATCATTCATTACAATTCATATTTTGTTCCATTTCAAGTCAAACTTCCCCTGTGTGGAAACATAAAGAGAGACTTTCAGTTCTAATTTTATATGCAGTCGGGTAGTTTAATCTTTAAAAATGCATCATATAGAAGTTCTTCATATGTTGTGTATGCAAAATCTTAATTGGTAAAGTAACAAGTAACTAAAGCAGTCAAATAAATGTTGTGCAGTGTTACATTCCTACTCCAGTTTATTTCAGAGGGAAAGAAGTGTCATCCATGTGGACCTGTGTTAGATAGACAACAACTGTGTTTAATGCATCATAAGGGTGGAAGGCAGGAGGTGGTGAAACTTAGGACTTGTTTGTGACCCAGTGAAAGTGTAATGTAACTTCCGTTTTTAGTCAGTCTCTCCCGTATGCATGTGATGTGGCTCTTGCTCGCGAACAATAAAGAATTCTTAGGAATAGAAATAAAGACAAATATTGTTTTAGAGTATTTTATTGCCATCATCTCACCAACAGGATTTGCAGCGTCCCGGGGTTTGAATCCGACCTGTGGCCCTTCGCTGCATGTTGTCCCCTCTCTCTCTCTCTTTCCCCCTTTCATCACTCACTATCGCCATCAAAATAAAAGGCAATAAAAAAGCCCAAAAAAATAATCCATTAAAAAAAAAAAAAAAAAAGGTTATGTGGGGGATACATATTCTGTCAGACTGGATTTTTACTGTCACAAAATGTATGCTCTGTAATAAGTGTGTCTGCCCTACTTTATGAGCAGGTAATAAAATATGCATCTGCCAAATTGTAACGCATCCACATTGTAACTTTATTTATTTCTTTATTTTCTTGAGGACCATTAAAACAAATGTACCTACACTGTCCCTTTTTCTTTTTCTGTTCTATTAATATTGATGAATGTTTATTGAAATAAGGTGAGATTAAAGGAATCCTCTATGTACAGATCTCCACAGGTGGCAACGCTCTTGTACAACATTAAACCGTCTAATAAAAACATGAACATTAACATCAGACAAACCAATTGGCTCGTAACCGACTCAGAAGAAATATTAGATTTACACTTCGAGACAAAAACTTCTATCTTCTGTAAGAAATTTAAAGGAAAGGGAAACAAACTACTATCATCTTTTGAATTTAGTTCATGTTTTCTCAGAGCTCTGAAAATGTTTCTTTCTTCAAACTGAGTTGGTTGAATAAGTAAAAAGCAGCGAGTGTTTCCTAAACTGAAAGGACTTTGAGTTGCAAATTTCAAGCTCAATGAATGTCATTCTTTAAAAATTGTATTTCAATCATTTATCTTCCTCTGTGCATCTTTTGAGTAAACCTGTAATTTCGCAAAAACTTCTGGACTTTTATTTTGAAGGTGCCCCGGAAGCTGTATTCTTTACTGAGGCTAACTTCACACTATTTGATCAAGATGGCGTCCAGCAGCAACATATAACGTTTTGTTAGCAGAGTCTCTTTGTTGTCCAACAGTTCTGATCCATCAGAGCCTCTGTGTGTCTGGATACACCTGTCTGAATGGACTTTGTGCTCTTCAGCTTTTATTGTGAAGGTTTGACCTCTGACTCATCTCCCGGTAGCCTACAAAGCTACTGAAGTTAGCTTAGCATGCTAGCTGGTTAGCAACACAGCTGCTAGTCAGAGTGACCGTTTGATGGAGAGCAAACTGTGTTTTTGACGGAGTTTGAGTGGAGAACAAGTTTCTGTCATTGTGGTAAAATGTGTAAAGTCCAAATGCTGAGAGCGTTGGTGAAGCAGCGACTAACTGCGGCTGCTGAAGAGATATTTGGGCTGTTTGAAAGAACGATAGCAGAGTACGAGGAGGAACTTTCTCGATCAAAAGAGGAGAACGAGCGACAACAGAAACTACTGGACGCTGTTTTCAACCCTCAGCTTCAGTTACACAGAGCAGGTTGGTTCTCTTTACTTCTTCTTCTCTCTCTGTTCTCTCTCTGGTTCTACCAGAGCAGGTTGGTTCTCTTTACTTCTTCTCTGCTCAGAAGGAGACCACTCTGATCTATTATTAAAAAGGTTAGCAGCTTCAGGTCTGGGAGGTAAAGGGAATTCTAATTATACAGTATAATAAAATAATATATATATATCGACTTATCCAAGTTAAAGTCTTAATATGTTATTTATCTTTTGGTTTCATATTTCATAGATTTAATGATATTTTTTTTCACTTCACTTTCATCGAATACAAAAAAGTTTTACGATATATTTATATAGTAATATTGTCCCTTAAGTTAACTTTCAAACAGACGTCATTATTTAACAGGAAGGTCAGAATCAGCGTTTAGACGAAGAAGATTAATTAAAATCAGATAAACTTACCTCATTTTTAATCTGAACCTTGGTTTAGCTGTAGAAGTAGTTTGTTTACATTTTGTTTGTTCATCACCTGAACTTCCTGAACTCTTTCAGAAAAAAGGTCCAATCAGAACATTACTGGTTATATTGCTTCTTCTCTAACTAAGACCATACAAACTTCATTTGATCATTATTATTATTATTGGTTTAAGTTTAGTGGTGGTCAGTAACGTGTCTGTACTTCTGTCCTGCAGACGAACAGCAGCTGTTGGTGAGGAAAGAAGAGGTTCCACCTGAGCAGCAGGAGTGGAGCTCCAGTCTGGTCCAGGAGGACCGAGAGCCCCCACACATTAAAGAGGAACAGGAGGAACTCTGGACCAGTCAGGAGGGAGAGCAGCTTCAAGGGCTGGAGGAGGCTGATATCAAGTTCCCAGTCACTCCTGTCCCTGTGAAGAGTGAAGAAGATGATGAAGAGAAACCTCAGTCCTCACAGCTTCATGAAAGACAAACTGAACACATAGAAACAGAAGCTGATGGAGAGGACTGTGGAGGACCAGAACCAGCCAGGATCTTGGATCCGGATGCACATTTACAACTATCTAGCAGTGAGAAGGCCTCGCAATATTACAAACAAGAAACTGAAGTCAGTGATGATTGGAAGGAAACCAGTGAACCTCAGTCAGGTTTAAGCTTCCTGAGAAATAATGGATATAATTCTGGTGAGAAACAATTTCGCTGCTTTGAGTGTGGCAAACGCTTTAACCAAAACTCAAATCTTAAGACACACATGAGAACTCACACAGGAGAAAAACCATTCAGTTGCTCAGTTTGTGGTAAAAGATTTGGTCAGAAGGCACATCTGCAGAACCATTTAAAGTGTCATACGGGAGAAAAACCTTACAGCTGTTCATTTTGTAATAAATGTTTTGCCCGAAGTGAACATTTACAGTTGCACATGAGAACCCACACGGGAGAAAAACCGTTCAGCTGCAACATCTGTGACAAAAGATTCACTTGGCTCGGTCAGTTCAAAAACCACAAGTGTGGCGGTGAATCCTCACAGCTTCATGAACTCTGGACCAGTCAGGAGGGAGAGCAGCTTCAAGGGCTGGAGGGGGTTCATACCAACAAGTTCCCGTACACTCTTGTCCACGTTAAGAGTGAAGATGATGATGAGACACCTCAGTCCTCACAACGTCATCAAAGACAAACTGAGCAGATGGAAGCTGGTGGAGAGAACTGTGGGGGACCAGAACCAGCCAGGAACTCAGATCCACATAGTCTTGAGTCACATGGACTGACATGTAACTCATTCATTGGACAGTTCTGGTGATGTCATCCTGTTGTTGTTGTTCCACACAAGGGAAAAACATCTGACGCTCAGTTTCAGGTTGTGGCAAAAGATTTGTCAGATGTCAGTTAGCAATTAGCAGGTAGCAGGTTAATTAGCAGTTAGCAGGTCAGTTAGCAGTTGGAAGGTTAGTTAGCAGGTTTATTAGTAGGTCATTTAACAGCTTAGTTAACAGTTAGCAGGTTATTTAGTAGGTTGATTAGCAGTTAGCAGGTACATTAGCATGTCAGTTTGCAACAGTTAGCAGGTTGATTAGCAAAAAAGAAAGAAAAAAAGTAGGCCTACTTCTACCACTGCCAATACTAACATTTCCAGTTACAGAGGGTGAAAAGTAAAGCAAGACAGCGTTTGCCCTCGGCGAAGATCAGAAACATCAGTGAATACACAGAAGAGGCAATTTCCAAAAATAGGCGTGTTAGTCTCTTGCGTTGACATTACCACTGTAAAGTAGATACATAAAGTAGAGCATGGATTTAATTAGCTTACTCACGGTCACACTGGTAAAAAATAATCGATTCTGCCTCCAGTTTGCTGTCCGCTCGTGTTGACTCAAGGGAAGTGAAGAAGAGTCCGGTTGTAAAGTGAACAGCAGTCAATGAGCCGCGGCCGTTCGGACCGATAGCTCGGCGCCCGGTACTGCGCCAAGGTACCGACTTGTGCCCGTTGGGAGCACGGAGCCGATTGTGCGTGCATGTTAGCTAGCTAATCGCTGCCGCCTTGCACTGCGCTCATACCACTGATAACGATAACCAACCACGACGTCGTCGCAGAAGTGTAACACCCAACCTCTGGTCCCCTCCCCCCAGGTTAACACTGTTAGGTTTGTCAGCACAGTTGCCATCGTTTTGCACTGTTCGTGCTGTTCGCATCGTTAGCTCCTAGCCGCCGGCTCAGCCGTCACCATGTTGAGAGCTGTGTGGAGCCAATCCCTCAATGCGATGAAGCTCTTTCACAATGACGAAGGTTACCTGACCCATGTTCATCCCTTCATTTATCAATTCAAACCAAGCCAGTCAACACGGGTTAATCCCTGGTCAGAGAGAGGGGATGATGGTGGTATCATCAATGTGTGCAAAAACGTAAAAATGTCAGAATTATGCATGTTTTGGGGAATAATATGTTGTAAATACAAATACAGCATTTTCACCTTTGTAAAACGTTCAACTATGTTATATGTTACGTGGAGCTATAATGTATGTAAAAACATACAGATATATAGTATCTATCAATCAACACTCGTGAACCTTTTTCCTCTGTCTATCTACAGCACCCATTTATTATATTAGACTACAATGTGCTATCTAATATGATAATAAAGGCTACATTTACAAAAGGATTACAGAAACTTCTGAAGACTGAAATGTATATTTCACTCACTCCACCATCCCAGCGAAGAGTTGCTTCATATAGTCGACCTACTGAAGTTTTTCAGCTGGACATGTGGCTACTGTTGGATAATGTAAGAGCTTGTCTAAATGTAATAAAATTAGTTTATATTTCATGAAGTTTGCTGTAATTGCTCGATAATGTGAATGAACTGGGACTGGGTTTACTACTGTGTAACAGATGGAACAGGAGACGTATATCTTTTTGCAGCGCTCACAGCTGGCGGTATACCGTGAGGTGTTGGGCTTGCAAGGTGTTCTTCTGTTTTTGTGTACTGCGGCGGATGCCTCTCTCATTCAGCAGCCAAGTTATGTTCACATACGCTATGTTGTCTCTCACCATCCCGTCATCTACCACTTAATTTCTTCCTGTACAAAAGGAGAGAGGGGATTTATAGTAAGGACCACAGAAGAAGAAATGAAGAAGGAGGGGCTCTGAACTTTACATAAATAAACTGTAACTAGATACATTTTTGTGTAATCATAAAAACCAGAGAACAAAATAGATATGGGGTACATAATGACCCTGTTACACAAACCTGCAGCCCTGCTGGACATTTTCAGTAACTCCTAACAAATTTTAAATGTTTGAATCACAGATTAATGTGACCTCCATTATTGTAGCTCATCAGCACGGCAGTTGGATATTGGTTCATATTTAATTCTTTTTTTTCTTTACGTTATTTATTCAAAAGATCATATATTTTTTTGAGGTCGGCATGTGAAAACATCAGTAAAAATGTGGAGATTTTATTTTGACGGACGAGATGACCAAGGAGGGTGAAGAGATGGAAGATAATATTTGCAAGTTCTTCGTAACTGTTAAAAATAGATGCACTTTTTGCAATTGTGAGTGAAGGGGAAACTATTGAACAGGTGTTTGTAGATTGTTTTCATGCTACTTCTTTTTGGTTTCATTTACAGAAGAACATTTTGAAAAAAAAATATAACAAAGATTGAGATATTACTAACTGTCAACAATCCCAGTTTTTTCGGCAGACGAGATTTACATAATTAATTTGATTATTATCCGAGCAAAATATTATATACATAAAATTATATGGCTTAAAAGAAAACCCTACTTTTTTATTTTTAAAGATACTGATTTTAAAACATATTTGACCATGATTGATAACTTAAAACTCAAAGATTCTGAATTGTCTAAAATTGTTAAATTGTTTAGACTTTTTAAATGTATTCCAATTGTTTACACATTGTTTTCAATTTGTTTTATTTGGTTATTATTCATCTTTTCCTTTCCTTATATTTTATTTGTTATATTATTTATAATTTATTTTTATAAAATTTTTATACTGTAAAATATTTTTGATTATATTGTATTGAACTTTGGAAATAAAGTATTTAAAAACAAACAAAAGTAGGGTGAGGAGACGACCCGGAAGTGATTTTCTTTACTGTTTTTAACAAAATGGCGTCTAGCTTGGTTAGCTCGTTAGCAGAGTCTCTTTGTTGTGTAGAGAAAGTGTGTGTGAAAGTGTGTCCTCTGTGTGTCTGGATACACCTGTCTGAATGGGCTTTGTGCTCTTCAGCTTTTATTCTGAAGGTTTGACCTCTGACTCATCTCCCGGTAGCCTACAAAGCTACTGAAGTTAGCTTAGCATGCTAGCTGGTTAGCAACACAGCTGCTAGTCAGAGTGACCGTTTGATGGAGAGCAAACTGTGTTTTTGTGTATATGTAAAATGTGTAAAGTCCAAATTCCAGGATTGTGGTGAAGCAGCGACTAACTGCTGAAGAGATAGTAGGACTGTTTGAAAGAAGGATGGAGGAACTAAGAGACCCTAAGCTTCAGTTACACAGAGCAGGTTGGTTCTTTTAACGATCTGAATATTTGTTTCTCCCTCAGATCTGTTCTCTCAGCATCTATATGACAGAAGGTATTTAAACATAAAGTACAAAGCCCTGTTTCAGGCTCAAGGTTTTCAAGTAAAAACTCTAACATTAGTTAACCCTGAGAGGGAAACTCTGAGGTTTCAGTTCCAGGAAGAGAGGAATATAACCTCTGAGCTACAGTCTTACCTGTAATTAGGAAACCTGGACAGTGAGGAAGACCCGCTGGACTGGTGGAGAGACCACCAGAGACTATAAGGAGTGTTAGGGCCACATTAAGGGGAGAAAATCTTAGATTTCGAGAATAAAGTCATAACTTTACGAGAAAAAAAGTGATAATATTACGAGAATAAAGTCATAACTTTAGATGAAAAAAAGTCTTAATATTACGAGAATAAAGTCATAATTTTAGGTGTAAAAAGTTGTAATAATACGAGAATAAAGTCATAACTTTATGAGAAAAAAAGTCGCAATATTATGAGAATAAAGTCATAACTTTAGTTGAAAAAAAGTCGCAATATTATGAGAATAAAGTCATAACTTTAGTTGAAAAAAAGTCGCAATATTACGAGAATAAAGTCATAACTTTAGTTGAAAAAAATCGTAATATTACGGGAATAAAGTCATAACTTTAGGTGAAAAAAAAGTCGTAATCTTATGAGAATAAAGTCATAACTTTACGAGAAAAAAGTTGTAATATTACGAGAATAAAGTCATAACTTTACGAGAAAAAAAAACATTACGAGAATAAAGTCATAACTTTACAAGAAAAAAAATCATAATATTATGAGATAAAGTCATAACTTTACGAGAAAAAGTCGTAATATTACAAGAATAAAGTTATAACTTTACGAGAAAAAAAAGTAATTTCCTTCTACACAAAAGAGTCAGTTTCCCCATCAGGTCCGTGTTGTTCTTTCTTCGGAATAAACTCAGTTTCTTGCACAATCTTTCAAGGTCCTGATACTGCTGATAATGTGGTGCTGATGTGCCAAAAGATGAAGAATTTGGTTATTTGTGAAACTTAAACTAAAGTATAACTTCACAAGATGTTG
>CAKAKR010066927.1:0-14166 GCA_916700685.1 Adelosebastes latens | reverse complement strand
CCAGTCAATCCTAAAACTAAATATGGAGCCTAATCCCAGATCAAATGTACGTTGAAGGGCCCTGAATATCGTCTTCTGTGGTTGTAATGTTTAAATGTACGTATTCTTGTTTCTTGTCTTTGTCCTTTTTGTGATGTTGCAAATGGAGCTGCTGTTATGCAAAACAAATTTCAGACCTGTCTGACAATAAAGTATTGTCGTATCGTATCGTATTTGCAAATCTGTGGTCACATTATGGAAAAACCTCTGATATATTCATATTGGCCCTACCCTGTATGCAATGTCTCCCGTGGAAGCGGGGATGACATTCCAGTCTTTTTTTGACCTATGACACTAAATTGGTTGTTTAATTTAAAGCATTCAATTTTGTATTAGGTTGATTCAAAATTGCTCTATAGTGAGAAAACTAATCTATGCCAGGGGTTCTCAAACCTTTCAGGGTCAGGGACTCCTTACAGGGGGAAACATTTTCCCAAGGACCCCCTCGTAATCGTAACAAGTAATCATAATCGATAGGGCTGTCAATCAATTAAAATATTTAATCACGGTTAAATGATTGTCCATAGTTAATCGCGATTAATCGCAAATTAACGGCACATATTTTATCTGTTCAAAATGTACCTTAAAGGGGAGACTCGTGGGTACCCATAGAACCCATTTTCATTCACATATCTTGAGGTCAGAGGTCAAGAGGACCCCTTTGGAAATGGCCATGACAGTTTTTCCTCGACAATCTAGTATGACATGGTTGGTACCAATGGATTCCTTAAGTTTTC
This sequence comes from Adelosebastes latens, assembly GCA_916700685.1. Classification (NCBI taxonomy): domain Eukaryota; kingdom Metazoa; phylum Chordata; class Actinopteri; order Perciformes; family Sebastidae; genus Adelosebastes; species Adelosebastes latens. The sequence continues at coordinate 13,390 of CAKAKR010066927.1, read as the reverse complement.
TAGTTTCATATGATATCACATATCATACGCGTTATTATCGCGTTAACTTTGACAGCGATAGTGATACAGTCTATTAGTAATATTTGATTTTATTTCCTCCATCACATGTATGTCAAATGGCTGTGAATGGGAAGCTTGAATTACAGCATTTCATACATGTCAGTGTATACTGTTTTTTTTTTTTCTTTTTGTGGTGGGCTGTTATTATATGTGACAGTTTCTATTTATAATCCCCCCACAGGCTGTCATGCTCGACTCAGGGTTAATGAAGGGCCACCTCTGTTGTTGCTGAGGCTGCTGGACCACTTCCTCCAGATAACACAACATAACAGACTGGGTGTGTGACCCAGTGATATAAACGGTCACACTGCCTCAAATAATGCCACATTTAAGTCATGTGGCCTGAATCGCAGTGCAGAGAGAGAGAGAGAGCATCTCTACTTTCAGGAAATAGTGTCTGTAGGCCAAAACAGGAACATATATTACGACAGAGTATTACGGCCACATTGAGGAAAAAACTAAAATCTGAGATTTCGAGAATAAAGTCGTAATATTACGAGAAGAAAAGTTGTAATATTACGAGAATAAAGTCGTAATATTACGAGAAGAAAAGTTGTAATATTACGAGAATAAAGTCGTAATATTACGAGAATAAAGTCATAACTTTACAAGAAAAAAGTTGTAAAATTACGAGAATAAAGTCATAAATTTACGAGAAAAAAGTCGTAATATTACGAGAATAGAGTCATAAAATTTAGGAGAAAAAAAGTCGTAATATTACGAGAATAAAGACATAAATTTAGGAGAAAAAGTCATAATATTACGAGAATAAAGTCGTAATATTACGACAAATAAAGTTCTAATATTACGAGAATGAAGTCATAATATTACGACAATAAAGTCGTAATATTACGAGAATAAAGTCATGACTTTACGAGAAAAAAGTCGTAAAATTACGAGAATAAAGATGTAATATTACGAGAATAAAGTCATAACTTTACGAGAAAAAAGTTGTAATATTACAAGAATAAAGTCATAAATTTAGGAGAAAAAAAGTCGTAATATTACGAGAATAAAGTCAGAACTTTACAAGAAAAAAAGTTGTAATATTAGGAAAACATATTACCAGCAACCAACAGAGTCAGTTTCCTCCATCAGGTCCACGTGGTTCTTTCTTCAGAATAAACTCAGTTTCTTGCACAATCTTTTCCAGGTCCTGATACTGATGATAATGTGCTGCTGATGTGCCAAAAGATGAAGTATTTGGTTATTTGTAAAAGCTATACTAAAGTAGAACTTCACAAGATGCTCCACGTTCCTCATTTTCACACATGCTGCTCTATTTCCCCTCTAAAATAACACGTAAAACTTAGGACTTTATTCTCGTAATATAACGACTTTTTTTCTCGTAAAGTTATGACTTTATTCTCGTGGCAATACAACTTTTTTTCTCGTAAAGTTATGACTTTATTCTCGTAATATTATGGCTTTTTTTCTCGTAAATTTATGACTTTATTCTCGTAATTTTACGACTTTTTTCTCATAAATGTATGACTTTATTCTCGTAATATTACGACTTTATTCTCGTAATGCTCTGGCTTTATCTGTTTGGCGATGCCTGGAGGCTGCTTGACATCTTCCTGGATCCACCTTTTCACTTATATTCACATTTTACATATTCATTTTTGTCATGGATTGTCTTTGTTGTATTTTCATAATGTTGTTACTTTGTACACACGACATCTATTGCACGTCTGTCCATCCTGGAAGGGGGATCCCTCCTCTGTTGCTCTTCCTGAGGTTTCTAACATTTTTTCTCCCTGTTAAAATGTTTTTTTTTTGGTTAAGTTTTTCCTTATCCGATGAGAGGGTCGTACTGTAAGGGACAGAGGGTGTCGTATCCTGTACAGATTGTAAAGCCCCCCGAGGCGAATTTGTGATTTGTGATTTTGGGCTATACAAATAAAATTGACTTGACTTGAATTACATTCTGATTACATTAGTAAACTATTTGTCAACCAAAAATGCAATGAGATTCGTAAATCATGGATTAGAATACAACTCCAAATTAGGATGTGCGTTTGTTGTTGCTGATTTTGCATTTCCCAGGCTTTAGTTCTACCCAGGCAGCCCAGTCCCATTGCAGCTAGAGTTTCTCATGTCCTGTAACGAGCCCCTTGTGTAGCATCAACAGCCCTCTGACTCTCAGCCAGGAAAACTTCCCACACTCCTTTACCTTCCACTTTCACTCACAAGACGAAGATTGGAACACTTTTACTGCACATTTGAACTTTCAACTATGAATTTATTTCATTGTGTGTCACCTGCTTTACAGAATACAACTTCTTCTTGGACTTTCTGCTGCAAATTCCAGCAGAATGTTTCAGAGATGACACTTGGTTTCCTGTTCTTTGCAGGAAGAAGCTTCCAGTCCTCATCTGTGGCCCACATGATGGGGGGAGTGTTGAGACTGCACTACGGCCGAGGGAGCCTGAAACACATGCACAACAGAGACAATCCATGGACACAAAAATGGCCTCTTTCCACACCATGTCAGCTATTACTGCTGTTTCGAAGTTATTTTCCTTCTCACTTCCGCTGTTGGAGGGCAAAAGACCAGAGCCAAAATCATCACTCATCATGTTTTGTTAGAGTTTTTTAGTGTTTCCGTCTGACTGTTTCTGTTTCTTCTGTGTTGATGTGATTAATGTTTCTGTTTAACCTCGGGGAGGTTAAGCCACGGAGCTTCATTGTCTGCAGACATTTGTGTGCAAAGGCAGAGGCTGCAAATCCCGGAAGCCTTCAGCATGACCTAAAAACTAAAAACTAGACTGTGTGTTGATTATATCAACTAAAAAACACACCGCAATATGCATAACATCTGAGTAAAAAAAGGGTAACACTTTACAATAAGGTACAGAGAAATGTGAGTAGTAACTGGGGAGTGAATGAGGAACTAACTGCTAGTGAACCATTTGTTAATTTGTGACTCCCAATCACATTTTATAAAGTAGATAATAATTAGTCAATGATTAGTTTATGATTACGTGATTAAAAAGCAAATGAGGATCTTTATGAATATACGTGACTTGAAATGAAATAAAGTATTGACCGATTTAATCTTTGCACGTAAAATATAATTTTTTTTTTTTTGGAAAATTCTTTTTATTCCTTTTTTCCAAACATAGCATAACAAACATAACAAAACATAACACCGGTGCCATAATACAAACAAAATGATATCTTACATTTAACATTTAATATGTACATACATATATATACACACATACACATCACTTTCACTCCCACACAGAGACAGGCCTTCTTCCTCCCACCCCCCCACCCCCCCTAGAGGTAAAGTTACAGACAAAATAACATAAAAATATTTTTTCGAATAATTTAATTAGTTAGTTAGAATTAATAGTAATAAGTACTACAGTAATATAATTCATTGTAGTAAGGTAGAAACCTTAAAGTAATTAATTAATTAATTAATTAATTAAATAAATGTAGAAAAAAAAAGAAAGAAAAAAAGAAAACAGCACATAGAAAATAATAATTAACAATTAAGTAAATACCATAGAAAGGTTAGGTTAAGAAGATTCTATATAAGTGATCCATGGATCCCATATCCTATAGAAAAGCTGTGGGCTACCTCTTATAGCATAGGTTAAACTATTAATTAAAAATCGATACAGTGTTTTTGAGAATCGATACAGTATCACAAAACATAATATCACAATATTCGCTATTTTTTATATTTTCTTTCACCCCGTATTCCTTGAGCTTCTCTTAAAGGAACAGTGTGTAGGATCTGGTGGTATCTAGCAGTGAGGTGAGGAGATTTGCAGCCTCGCCCGTGCACCAAGACTGTTGGAGAGCTATACGGTGGCCGACGCGAAAACACGAATGGCCCTCTCTGGAGCCATTTGGAGCAGAGCCAGTAGTGAAGTGAGTGGTGAAGCAAGAGAGAGAGAGAGCGACGGAGGCGACGGGAGTGAGTAACGTTATCGACTCCGGCCCAAGCAGGAAAAGTTAAAGGTCCCTTATCGTGCTCATTTTCAGGTTCATACTTGTATTTTGTGTTTCTACTAGAGCATGTTTACATGCTGTAATGTTCAAAAAAACTTTATTTTCCTCATACTGTCTGCTTGAATATACCTGTATTTACCCTCTGTATGAAACACTCCGTTTTAGTGAATTTCAACGGAATTGCAACAGAATTGCATTGCTAGGCAACAGTTTGGGTCCATGTTTACTTCCTGCCAGCTGACATACACTGCTACAGGAAATAAACTGGGACACATTTAGAATGTCTACCTTTAAAACCGTGTAATGGTCTAAATATTGTATATTTGTGACATCACAAATGGACAGAAATCCTAACAGCTTGTTTCAAACGCACAATTTCTGAATGCGGGCTGTGTGTATTTCTCCATATATTGAACGTTTTGATAGTTTAACAGTATTTATATAGCACTTAAACCTGCTTTATAATGTAAAAGACATGAAAATCTCACTTTTTGCAATAGGGGACCTTTAACAGAGTTTGGTTTGTCCGTTCCGGGCTACTGTAGAAACATGGCGGACTCCATGAAGAGGACCCGCTCCCTATGTAGATATATAAATAGCTCATTCTAAGATGATGAAAAACAAAATGATTCTTATTTTCAGGTGATTATACACTAAAGAAAAAATATTAATTTTATATTCAATTTCTGCCAATATTCGTTGTTACACAAACATCCTTTAAAGCCAGGACTAGTTTGACTGAGCTGAATCACATCTATGACAGATCAGAAGTTGCATGTTCTCTGCATGCGTTGAATCAAAACTTCTGATCTGGCGCTTTTTGTCGCTATCATGTCAGCACTTCCTCTCTGACATTTGCTTTCAATGGAGTAATTGTATTATGGTTCCTACTTTTTCGTCATTGATCTGACTAATTCCTCTATCACCACAGTGGTGTAATATACATTAAGTGTGAAACTAAATGCTCTCGCAGCTCAGTTAAAATGAATTAGAAAGTCATACAGATTTACTCATTATTAATAGCCACTCTCTTCTCGTAAAAACATTGCACATCGTTCATGAAATGAAGTTAGTTTTTTTTATTTTTAGAGGCATATGTTTACTTTTGGCACGGGAATTGCTACGTATTCTCACACAACGGTTTGTATGATACCTTTTGAAAAGTTATTCCTCATTATTTGTGCATTTTCCTACGAATGTCCAGCGTCAATTTCTGCTCCGGTCTTTTCAAAATAAACTTCCGTCTTCATAGGAAACAACTTGGTTAGGTTTAGACAACCAAAACACTTAGTTAGGTTTAGGAAAAGATCGACTTAGATAGGTTTAGGCAACAAAAATACTTAGGATTAGGAAAAGATCATGGTCAAGTTAAACCACACCAGAAGTGGCGTAACTTAAGTACGGAAGTTACGTGACAAAAACTACTTAGTTAGCTTTAGGAAAAGACCACGGTTTGGGTTAAAATAACTCCAGAAGTGGCGCAATTTAAGTACGGAAGTTACGTGACAAATTAATCAACATTGACTTCTGGTTTATCACGAGTCTCGTGGGCTAAAGTCCAGTGTTTTTTACCCACAATGTCAGGCTAACTTTAGGCAGCTGAGAACTGCTCAGGTTCTTCCCGACATTGTTGTCAAAAGTAACGTTACATAGACAGTAAAGGTAAAAGTAGAATATTGCACACCTTTTAGGACAACTTGCATTCAAATATGTGCGTATTGTAGGGAGATGCCACCCTAGTGACGGGTACTTCCAGTATTTTTCGCCGGATTCGTCTTTGTTCAACCAAGTTACCCAGAAAAACATGAATTGAACAGAATGTGATACATCATAGAAGCTTTGTATCTCTCTATCCGGAAACTGTGTTGATTCTGTGAAGCCAATTTTGTCAGGAAAGACCGTGCGAAGCCTCTGGCACATAAACACCATTAACTGATAAAGTGAGCATGAGTCAGACGCTCCAAACGTGTGAGTCATACACTCAGTGTGGTTTCTTATTGTAGCCACTAGATGGTAGCAGTCAACCGCAGAGTAGAGAGTCTTCTTCTGAGCATGGTCACAGAGACTTCTTGTGGTGCCCTGTATCTTAGTAAACTAGAATCCTACATACACCCAACATGGTGGCTCGTCAGTGTCTGTATTGCTGTAAATCTGAATTAACAGCGTTTAACAGTTTATGTACCTATTTCCCACTCCTAATGTGATGTGAGTTCTCCTAGGTGTACATGCATTCGTTTGGGAAATGATATAGATGGTTTATTATACTTTCTTGACACATTTGGACACTTTGAAGGCTAGCATGCAGCAAGGTCATGTCACTTAAAGTGGCAATCTTGAAGATTTTCAATTAAATAAATGTCTGTTAAAGGTCCCATATTGTAAAAAGTGAGATTGTCATGTCTTTTACATTATAAAGCAGGTTTAAGTGCTATATAAATACTGTTAAACTATCAATACGCTCAATATACGGAGAAACACACACAGCTCGTATTCAGAAATTGTGCGTTTGAAACAAGCCGTTAGGATTTCTGTCCATTTGTGATGTCACAAATATACAATATTTAGACCATTACACGGTTTTAAACGCAAACATTCTAAATGTGTCCGAGTTTATTTCCTGTTGCAGTGTATGTAAATATCCTCAGCTGACAGGAAGTAAACATTGACCCAAACTGTTGCCTAGCAACTTAATTCCGTTGCAATTCCGTTGAAATGCACTAAAACGGAGCGTTTCAGACAGAGTGTGAATACAGGTATATTCAGACAGACAGTACGAGGAAAATAAAGGTTTTTGAACATGACAGCATGTAAACATGTTCTAGTAGAAACATAAAATACAAGTATGAACCTGAAAATGAGCATAATATGGGACCTTTAAATCAACCAGGACGGAAACGTTAAGGATTGCCACTTTAAACAGAACTGAAGGCCCCTGTGTGCCTGTAATACTTCCCACAACAACAGCTTTTTCCAATCTGAAATTTGGATCTGGAGTTTCGTCCGACGCAGGCTCTCAAAAAAATATTCCTCTTTGTGAGTAATAATTGGCTGCATTCCAAGAAACGCTGTGTATCATTTCCCCCAAACCACAGCATTAAGTTGAAAAATAAATGTACAAACAGCAATAACTGTATATCGCCCATATATTCCTCATCGACAGGGAGCCCTGCATACTGCATGTTTGAAAAGTACACCATGTCCTCATCCTCTAAATAAAAAGAATGTGGAACTAATCAATAGATGGCATCAGCTCTCTTCCTCTCTGGTGAAGCAAGGGAGCGATTCATTTGTCACAACACCCAAACGGGGTTCAGAACAGTTAAACAGTTTTTTTTTTAATTAAGTTCAATTCTTGTAAATACAATTTATGTATGCAATCTCATTTTCTGCTTTGGTATTCGTTACAGCACAATGCCCCTGACAGGCGTTTGCCTTGTATTCGAGTGTGTTTATATTAACCTGGGTTCAGACAGCTATAACTCTCAGTTGGATCACAGAGTCGAGGGCCGTTTAAAACCCTTCATGTACAATATTACTCATTGATGTCATCAAGTCACTGGTATTCCAAGTAAAAGGGTTGCTTTTTTGGCTGCAGTGTGGCACCACCTGCTGTTGGGTCGGCTGTGAATTAGTTCTAGTGATTTAATGATGTGCCCTCTTTTACTGTAAAATGAGCAGTGGACTCTGTTGGTTATCCTCTTCACAAAATACACTGACTTAGAGCAAAGAGTTAAGAAATGAATTAAATGGCTACTCCAGTAACTTAATGTTGTGCTTCTTTGAGAATGAGGGATACTGAGGTTCAGCTGAAGCTTTTCAACCAACAGCACCTCCTGAGAGTATGGTTCACCTGTCACTGAAAGAGACGCAAAACTACAAAGACACAGAAAACAACTACAAATAGATAGAAAATGACTACAAAGAGATGCAAAACAACTACAAAGAGAAGGAAAATTACCACATGAAAATGACAAAGAGACCCAAATGACTACAAAGAGACACAAAACAACTACAAAGAGACACAAAACGACTACAGACATAAAATGACTACAAAGAGACACAAAACGACTACAGACATAAAATGACTACAAAGGGATGCAAAACAGCTAGAGAAGGAAAATTACCACATGAAAAATGACAGAGACCCAAATGACTACAAAGAGACACAAAACGAATACAGAGGGATGCAAAACAGCTACAAAGAGACACACAATGACTATAAAGAGACATAAAACAACTACATAGAGACACATAATGACAACAAAGAGATACAAACCTTAGGTGCTTCTCATTTCAGCATTTTTCGCCTCCTCGTCTCCTCGCTCCTCGATCCCCGAGGAGCGAGGAGGCTTGCTGGAGGAGCTATGAGTGAGGATACATCAGTGTATCCTTTGCGGAAGTATTTTCGGCACCCGTGACGTATAAAAGGCACGTGACACACAGCTGGAATAATCTCAAACTATGGCGGGAGCACTTCACAAATGTAAGTGTGTTATTATAGATTGTAGTTGTTTAAGATGATGAAACTTTCTGCCCTTCACCGTTTGTGTAGCACCTCATAAATTGTTGTTCTAAACGCATTCCTTAATGACATTTCACATTGATAGTAGTATTATTATCTATGTTTTTATTGGAACATTTGGGCTCCAATTTAACTGTTATAGGCCTAATCCTGACATGATGTTTACAAGTGCAAACAGCTGTTAATATTAAATTATTATATCAACAAAAGCATTTGAGCATTCAGCACTAATTTGCTGTATTTCATGTTGTCATATAATAGTCAATTGCCCAGTATGTAGTGTGCAATTATTATTCCAAAAATAGTCCTGTGACAAGTGTTCCAATTGGGGCTGTAGGCTACATTTGAGATCAATCTTACTTTGTCATTTCCTACAGGGACCCATGATGAAACTCTGACCCTCATTAGACTGAGGGCAGAGAATGATACCCTGTTTACAGGGAGGAGGCACAAAAAGGCCTGGGAGTGAGTTAATTACTTTTCTATGTAGTGAATGATACTGTAATCTGTAACTGTTGTTCCTTTCAACATGCTACTAATGTTCATTGCAACCTCAAGATGCTTTTTACATGTCATCATGTTGACAGAGCCTTTTATTGGATTAAGATATGATCTATGGCATTTACCTGTGGCTGTGGACCTAACTACTTGCTGACACATAAGTTAACCAGTAACTTATCTTGTATCACTCAGGGAAATCCTTAAGATGATGGGTCTTTCCTCAGTCACCCCAACACAAGTGTCTAAAAAGTGGGATAATCTCAAAATGAAGTACAAGGTGGTTTAAAGTGTATTTGTAGGATAAATGCTCAGTGATGTGGAACATGTTCCCTTGCATTCATGTTTGTATGTGAACCCCATTTTTATGTCCGATCAGTATACTATTGGATAACTATCACTCTTGCTTGTGTTTCTGTAGGAGTTGAGATGCCCCGCAACTGGGACAGGGACCGACAGGGGAGAGGCCACAGCGGCCACATGGCCATATTTTCCGGCGATGCATGAGGCCATCGGTGGGAGGCCAGCTGTAGATCCTCCCACCCTAATGGACTCTGCATGTGTGGATGCTGTGGCCTCTGGTAGTGGCTCAGCATCCACTCAGGCTGCCCAGAGCCAGGACACAGTGGAGGATGACGAGGCCACTGAGTCTGGCTCGGACAGCCATGTGGAGGATGTTGAGCCCTCTACCTCTGCCGGTCCCCCTCCCCGTAACAAAAAAAAGTCTGTGCTGGAGTTTTTGAAAGAGGAGGCAGCGAAGGAGGAGGAAAGATTTGAGAGGCAACACCTGGCAATGCAGGACACCTCGAAACGTTTTCTTGACCTCTTTGAGAAGTTAGTTAATAAGAAGGATTGATTTTTTTGTTCTTGGAATTTTTATTTGAGGGGAGAAAATAGATTTGATTTTACAGTTTAGCCGTCAGGTGTGTTTTTGTTTGCTTGGAAGCACAATAGAATACTTTTTTTCTATGTACATTGGTTTCAACTTTTCAGATTTGTTTGCATAGTTTCTTTTTTTGTGTGTAAACAATTGAGAAAAACTATTTTTCTGGCAATATCATCGCAGACACCAATTCTATACTGCAAATATACTTTTAAAAGTAAAAATTAAAATAAGCATGTTGCAAGCAAATCAAGCATGTGTCCATTTTTGGAATTCAAATCAAGACAATCCAGTTTTAAGAGATAACAAGGAGATCTTTATTAAATACAAAGCTGTGACACGACAAAAAAGCCAAGATTTTTTAAACATTTCACTTTTGCAACCTAAATTCACAAGGACATCACTGGTCATATTGAAACTGATCATCAGCACATTGAGAAGTGCACATTCAGCCCATAAACCTGTAGCCTGCATAAAGTAATGCAATGTCAGCATCAAAATCAAATGTGATCACCAAGGAGAAATTGGGTCAAGTTACTCTAGTTGCTCACACTCCAGACATTAAAGAAATAAGAAAATATAAAAACAAATGTTTAATATGTGCATCAGTCTAAATTGTCAATAGTAATAGACCAATAATATTATTGCACTGAACATGACTCAATATCAACACTGAACATAAAACTTCTTATCACATGAGCTAATGTGAAAGCCTATTTTAACATCCTATGGGCCTACAAATTTTATTATACACCTGTGGTCTGTCAAGCTCTTTTGAGATTGTAACAGTAGGTAAGGGCTCTAAATAAACTAGAGCATGGAAAATGGGAAATTAGGCCTACATGAATGTGAAAAAAAAGTGCAGTTATGTGGTCAGTGCTCACAACTGGAATTTTCTGGCGAAAACATGAAAGAAAACATAAGAAAAATAATAATTGACCATAAATTAACAGATTACAAATAATCATGGTCATTTAACTCCTCGGGGTTATGGTGAGGAGCCGAGATTTGGTTTGCCAGTCTCTCTCGCCAGCCTTGGCCACTTTGTTCCCCCCTGACTGGACGGGGTGGAGACCTTCCAACCTCCTCAACACCTTCGGTGGCTTCGATGATGTCCCCTGCAGTCATACAAATGTTGTGGAGCACACAACAAGCAGTGATGACTGCAGGGACAAAGGTGTGATCCACCTCCAAGGCCTTAAACAGCAGGCACCTCCATCGTACCTTCATCATGCCAAAGGCCCGCTCTACAATGTTGCGGGCTTTGGCATGATTGTGGTTAAATCGGCCCTGTACCCTCCCCTGCAGTGGCTCCCGATACGGGGTGATGATGGTCATGGGCTGGACTATGCAGGGGTAACCACCATCACCCACAATGAAATACCCTGGGGGAGGGAACAGAGCCTCTTTATAGATGCTGCTGTTTTTGAGGACACGGGTGTCGTGAACGGACCCAGGGTATCCCACAAAGGTGTGGAGAAACCGCCCCTTCCCATCACATACAGCCTGCAGTTGTATGGATGGGAAGAGCTTACGGTTTATGTAGTCCTGCCACTGGGTCCGGGAGGGGTCTTCACCCGTATGTGGCACCCGTCAATGGCACCCACACAGGTGGAAAACACGGGGCTGTTGGCCAGCTGCTGGAATTGCCGCCCAATCTCCTCCAGCTCTGGAGCAGCAGGCAGTGTGATGGCTGTGAGCCGGAGAGCAGCAATCTCCCCGACTCCCTTGTGGACCAGCCTGTGTACTGTGGACACTGGAATTTGAAAGGCCCGGGACACCACACTATACGACAGACTGTGCGCCAGCCAGTACACGGTTACTAGTAAAGTGATGTGGTGTCCCCAGGCCTGTCTCCTCTCAGGTCCCAGACACAGTATCAAGGCCTCCAAGGACGCACGGCTGAGCCTGTAATCATGCAGTAGGTCATGCTCCCCATCAAAATAGATTTGCAAGAGGGGAACAGTGTTGTTTAGGCACCTGTAGATGCCTGTAGATGAATCTTCAGCCTACAGAATAGAATAAAATAAAAGCTGTTAAAGTGTGCATATGTTACCCTTAAGCCAGCAGACTCTGCACAATAAAATGTTTTGTCATCATTAAAAACACAATCCTTTTGGACAAACATATTGCATGTCTGATAGCCTAATAGTATGTGTCAATATGTGCATTACCTTATTGCTACTTGTAGTTGGTCATCTTTAATGCCAATCAAATGAGTGCCCTCTTTTACAACTACATTTAAAAGAAGCAGTCATAAATAGGCTTACCTCATGCTGGATGGCATGACGCATCCTTGCTCTCCAGCGCTGGGAACGGTGTCTCTCCAGCTGCAGCTGATGCCACTGCCATAGGGCGCATGCTATGGCAGTCTTCATAGCCTGACAATGCTCTTAAAGTTTTCTTTTTTTATTTATTTCTCTCTCTCCCTCTCTATCACCACAACCATTAGTTGTTGATGTGATGGATATCTGAGGTGTACCTTTACCTTATATACTCTACTGTCAGGTCCTTGATTCGTTAATTACTGAGCTCCTTGGAAAGTGACTGCAGGTGTTTGGCGTTTACAGAAGTGAGGAATGGATGATCAATCATGTCATATAAAAAAAGATAGATAGATAGATGTGTGTGTATATAATAGGCTACATCACTCAAACATATGTCTCTAATTTATGTGTATTTTAGCCTACTTTTCATATAGGCTAAACATTTGCAGTGTTTCACACAATATACATGCACATTATGCCGTGCTGTAAATTGAATTAAAAGTAGGCCTAAATATAAGTTTGCATGAACACTGCTCTGCTCATCTGATGGAGAACATAAAATACAGAGGTAGGCCTATAACAAAACAATGGACAGCTGATGCAGCTCAGTGCAGGCACTGATCCAGCTGTGCCACACGTCATATTTAATTGACGTCGCTTCACGTGACGCTTCAGAGGAAACGACGTCTCATGTCTCTATAAACATATTTCCTCGTTTCCTCGAGTCTTTTCCTCGCCTCCTCCGCTCGCATCTCCCGTGGGCGGGACTAAGACGCGAGGAGAGGAGTCAAGCCGTATAAAAGCACAAATGGGAAAGACCCAATGACTATAAAGAGACATAAAACAACTACATAGAGACACAATGACAACAAAGAGATACAAACCTTGCATGGCAGCCTCTGCCATGTAGTGTAAAGAGCATTGAGTGGTCGGAAGACCAGAAAAGCGCCATATAAATGCAACTCCATTTACAAAACGACTACATATAAACGCAAAACAACTATAAAGAGACACAAAAACGACTACAAAGACGCAAAACAACGAGACAAAACTACAAAGACACAAAATGACTACAAAAAGACAAAATGACTACAATGAGACCCAAAACAACTACATGACACACAAAACGACAAAATGACTACAAAGAGACACAAAAAGACAACAAAGCGACAAAATGACTACAAAGAG
>CAKAKR010066925.1:0-18863 GCA_916700685.1 Adelosebastes latens | reverse complement strand
CACATGAATGATTATAAAAATAAAAATGAATGATGATCACAATGTTGAAATAAAAGTACTGAACTGAATGGTGGTATGTATTCAGTTAGTACTTATTTGTATTAGCCTGCATTAAAATACGGTATTTTAATGCAGGCTAATAAGAATAATGCAAAATACATGCATAAGATCATGGACTAACTGTAAAAAACACACTGGTTTCTGATCGGAGTGACTGCTGACTGAACAGATGAAGCACCAGGATAAATAAAGCCTGGCTGGTAGTCTGGTCTGGAGCAGGATAGCTGCACAGAATAAATCTCCATGGTAACTAATGTGCCACTGCGTTCGTGAAACCGAGTCAAGGCTAAACTGAGCCAGGATAACTGGAAAACCCCGGCTTAATTTGTTATCTTGGTTTTGTGAAACAGGCCTCAGGTTTTTGGAAAAGAAAAACAAACCCAACAAAAAAAGGGAGGAGAGTTACAGCTTGTTTGTACACAAACAGCCCAAATATCATATGATTTCATCTTTACTGATAAATAACACAATAACAGTGTTTGCCTGCTACATTGTGTGCATGTAATGGGAAAAAAAACATCACATTCAATCTTTTATATATTTATTTTTTTAATTAAACAAGGAAACCTAATATATAATATACATACTGGCAAAACTAGGTAGCAATGACAAAAGAGTTGCAGACAAAGAATATATAAAATACATATAGATTACGTTAATGATATGGTTTGCCATAGATAGACTAAAAACTCAACCTAAATACTGTTTAAAACAAACCACATTATGTTGTTTCTAGAGCAAGAAAGCATTATTTCAGCATACTGAGATAATTCTTCGCTTCTAAAGCAGTTAACGTTTTGAATATTCTAAATTTAGGCCAGTCTGTGGTAATTTGTTGTATAAAAAAGCAGAACAAGGTAGATTTTGTCTTCAAGAAAAACATTCTTGATTTCAGAAAACTCCTAGTAACAAGAAAATTATGATCTCAGCCTAAAGAGAAATTATTTTGTGTTGTCATATTTTGTATTTCCCCCACGACAAGAATCAGAATTTAGACGCGTTTCTAAATTGTTTCTAAATAAAGTTATTTTAGCAACATTCAAATACTGTTTCCTGTACTTGAATAATGTCGAAACTGACTCAGATTTCTGATAAAAATCTAACTCTGTGTTCAACTACATGTTGAGGAAGCAATAATGCACAATATGATACGTACTTCAATATGTTTGATAAATTAATTTTAAATTCAGCTAATGGTAACCTAAGTTGTAAAATGCAGGAAAAAGGAAAGCCTCTTTTATTTACTATTTCTTAAAGATCAGAATGACTTACCTCCAGAGTTGAATGTTTATGATGAGTTTCACCACTTTTTAAAGTTCCTAAGAACTCATCATTATAAGAAACCTCCCACTTCCCTAAGAACTCATCATGATAAGAGACCTCCCACTAAAATGTAGGCAGAGGGTACTATTTGCAAACCACAAGGAGGGCTGCTTGCTGTGATCCACAATGATAGAATACGACAATACCATATGCTGTATATATAACAATGATTTATACATTATGTTACATACTGCACATGCTTACAGTGTGCACTGAAATGATCACGTACTTCTCTTTCTAATTTCCTCAATGTCTGTCTTTTTATCTCCATATCTCGGTCCAAGTCCTGCAGGGTTTTTTTGTGGTTTTAAACGTTGACTCTTTTTAAATAAATAACTTTTTTTATTGATATTTGCACCTCTGCAAACTATATTTGCTTTTATAAGAGTGTGCTATATGCCTACAGACATCTGACAGTTTGTCAATTCTTTACAACACATATTAATTAGCACAGCAGGAATTGTGCATGGTCTGCCCTATTATTACTATTATTTATATAGAAAGAAAGAAAGAAAGAAAGAAAGAAGGCTGGATGTAGCCTATGTCAATGGAAATACTTATTTAGTCCATAATGGATAAGAAGTCAGTGATGTGGTGCTCATGGAAAACATCCTTTTTAACAGGACCCAGATACTGTACAGCCTGAAAGCAGCCTGGCAACGTAGTGAGTGTTATGTGTAGGAGATCCACACCATGCAGAATTAAGAACTGATATGTGTTTTACAGAATTCACAAACTGTCAGATGTCTGTACAGCACACACTGAACAATACAAATGTAGGGGATTAGAAAGAGAAGTAAGTGATAATTTCAATGTACACTGCAAGTATACACATTAACAGGATGTATTAATCATTAATCATTAATCATTGCTTTCTCCCCCAGCAGACCAGTGATCCAAGTAAAATAAAAGTTCAAAGCATTGTGGTGTCCTCTCCCTGTTGTTTCATGAATATACACTACACTATATAATATACAGAACACTATATAGCTACTGGTCCGGTGAACTTTAGCAGCACATTTCTAATCAATAATATATTCATCAAACCTCTAACAACAATATGAACAGCAGTCTTCATAAACACAATATAACCATAATAATGACTATCACATGAATGATTATAAAAATAAAAATGAATGATGATCACAATGTTGAAATAAAAGTACTGAACTGAATGGTGGTATGTATTCAGTTAGTACTTATTTTTATTAGCCTGCATTAAAATACGGTATTTTAATGCAGGCTAATAAGAATAATGCAAAATACATGCATAAGATCATGGACTAACTGTAAAAAACACACTGGTTTCTGATCGGAGTGACTGCTGACTGAACAGATGAAGCACCAGGATAAATAAAGCCTGGCTGGTAGTCTGGTCTGGAGCAGGATAGCTGCACAGAATAAATCTCCATGGTAACTAATGTGCCACTGCGTTCGTGAAACCGAGTCAAGGCTAAACTGAGCCAGGATAACTGGAAAACCCCGGCTTAATTTGTTATCTTGGTTTTGTGAAACAGGCCTCAGGTTTTTGGAAAAGAAAAACAAACCCAACAAAAAAAGGGAGGAGAGTTACAGCTTGTTTGTACACAAACAGCCCAAATATCATATGATTTCATCTTTACTGATAAATAACACAATAACAGTGTTTGCCTGCTACATTGTGTGCATGTAATGGGAAAAAAAACATCACATTCAATCTTTTATATATTTATTTTTTTAATTAAACAAGGAAACCTAATATATAATATACATACTGGCAAAACTAGGTAGCAATGACAAAAGAGTTGCAGACAAAGAATATATAAAATACATATAGATTACGTTAATGATATGGTTTGCCATAGATAGACTAAAAACTCAACCTAAATACTGTTTAAAACAAACCACATTATGTTGTTTCTAGAGCAAGAAAGCATTATTTCAGCATACTGAGATAATTCTTCGCTTCTAAAGCAGTTAACGTTTTGAATATTCTAAATTTAGGCCAGTCTGTGGTAATTTGTTGTATAAAAAAGCAGAACAAGGTAGATTTTGTCTTCAAGAAAAACATTCTTGATTTCAGAAAACTCCTAGTAACAAGAAAATTATGATCTCAGCCTAAAGAGAAATTATTTTGTGTTGTCATATTTTGTATTTCCCCCACGACAAGAATCAGAATTTAGACGCGTTTCTAAATAGTTTCTAAATAGAGATATTTTAGCAACATGCAAATACTGTTTCCTGTACTTGAATAATGTCGAAACTGACTCAGATTTCTGATAAAAATCAAACTCTGTGTTCAACTACATGTTGAGGAAGCAATAATGCACAATATGATACGTACTTCAATATGTTTGATAAATTAATTTTAAATTCAGCTAATGGTAACCTAAGTTGTAAAATGCAGGAAAAAGGAAAGCCTCTTTTATTTACTATTTCTTAAAGATCAGAACGACTTACCTCCAGAGTTGAATGTTTATGATGAGTTTCACCACTTTTTAAAGTTCCTAAGAACTCATCATTATAAGAGACCTCCCACTTCCCTAAGAACTCATCATGATAAGAGACCTCCCACTAAAATGTAGGCAGAGGGTACTATTTGCAAACCACAAGGAGGGCTGCTTGCTGTGAAAGACATTGACCAAGTCTTGTGTAAAAACCCAATTATTCTAAAAACACTTGCAATTAATTATATTAAAAAATATAAATGACAAAAATTAAAAAAAACACTTACAATATACAATCAAATCAATTTTACCCTTTGGATCTTTTTTTTTTTTTTTTTTTTTTTTTACAGTAAATCATGTCCTCGATTCTCCATACAAACAGCTTTTCCCATTATAAAGCCATATTTTTTCTTCTAATTTTGTTAATGACTGTGAGATATTAAAGACACCAGTATGCATGTATGTATGTGCATAAGTATTTAAATTATTTAAAGAAATGGTTTGACATTTTGGGAAATACTTTTTTTTTTTTTTTACAACAATAACACAATTCACCTTTTTTCCAAGAAAAGATCGACACCACT
This sequence comes from Adelosebastes latens, assembly GCA_916700685.1. Classification (NCBI taxonomy): domain Eukaryota; kingdom Metazoa; phylum Chordata; class Actinopteri; order Perciformes; family Sebastidae; genus Adelosebastes; species Adelosebastes latens. The sequence continues at coordinate 14,470 of CAKAKR010066925.1, read as the reverse complement.
CTCGGCTATGAGTGTGGTGTCGATCTTCTCATCTAACTCTCAGAAACAAAGTGAACAAGGGTATTTGCCAAAAATGTCAAAGGATTCCATTTATTCTTATTTTCTTCATTTATTGCCTTTGGTACTGTATTTAATTAAACATCTCTATGTCATTTTGGTTATGTTTCAGGCCCAGCAATGGTGACATCATGCCTAAACAAACGAATTCACTGGCTGAACAAAGTTGCATATATACTGCTCTGCAGAAGTCATTCTAAAGATAGACATTCAATTATAAATGTTCTGAATAATATATATTCGAAATACATTTTACTTTCCCGAAATATGATCAAATCATCAGAGACAGCACTAAATCATTTTACTTGATAGGAGAGAATACCATAGCAGTCATGTATAACAAAACCGCAGTCATGAGATGTTCTTTATACAAATGATCATTATGAGCGTTTTTTCAGATGTTTCCGTAGATATTGAGGTCTGCAGCGTTCATGTAATCGTCACCGTCATCAAGGTACTGTGAGACATTAAAGTTGTTATTGTTACAGATGTTGATAGTGCCACTGTTCTGTATGCAATTCTTAGGAATAAATCATTGGCGATTTAATAGTACCTCTTGGTGGTTTTGGGATTTGTGCTGGCTGAAGCCCATTAACAAGAACAGCAATAACAAGAAGACAGAGAAAATTAATGACATAAGACATTTTTGTACTACAATATCTATATTTTATCAACTGCTCAGGTTCAAGAGGAGTAAGCCAAGTACCTTTTGGGGGACGGGAAACGAGCCTTGAAGACTTTCTGGTCGGCACAGGATTTTGAATTCACGTCTTTGGGCCTATGGATTAAAATTCACATCATTACACGGCTCAAAAAACCACAATTAGATATTTTAATTTTCTTACATTTAACACACTTACATAGGACTCAAATCCACCGTGTCCCCTCTAGGCCTTCTGTTACAGAGAAAAAACACATAATGTAATATAAATAATTGACATTTTAATGCAGAAAATTAAACACAGATATACTAGTTTCATTATAATAAAATGCATTATCAGAAGTTATATTTAATTTATCTGTAAATACCAAAGTGTGTTTGAACTGTGAAAACAACCACATGATGGAAAAAAAAAAACCCTATGAAGGCATGCCACCGTCAATGTTTTTCATGTCTTACCTTGAAAATCTGCTCCAAATAGACCTTCTGTACAAAAAAAGAAGAACAGAAACTATGCAAATGTTGTGAGGCATACAAATAGAAGCATACATCTTATCAAGAAATCCAAAAAAGCACCAAACTTCTGCAAATTACAGTGATGCCAACCATTAAGCGGTCTCTAAAAAGCTGCAGGGAGAGTACAGAGCTAGACACTAAAATGTCAGAGAGTATTTAGAGAGATAAAGACCTTTGATCAGAACGAGATGGTCCTGGGCCATCAGAACGAATCCTGAAAGTTTCACAGATTAAATTACACATCGGTACAATTAAAAATTCCTGTGATTAGTGTTGGATGAGAAAGAACAAATAACCACTTTTTTTCCCTCACCTGCGAGACAGCCTGGACAGCCGGTTCCACATGCTAAATGTGATACAGAAAATTACATTTTGCTTGAAGGGAAAATGATTGAGATCACATGATATTAGTGTACTGTAGCTCTATAAACTAGATCTGCTTTACCACATTTTTACCTGCCATCCCCACTTTGGAGCTCTGCAATGCGTTTCCTTGAGCAGACAGAGAAAAATGACATTTTATTGAGGAGAACATACTGAGTTAAACATAGGAACATATGCACGAAAAATATTTTTTTGCTCAAAAATGTTATTATTTATCTGATGTCAGTGTACTGCCCTACTCACTTGTATTTTTTCACCATAAAAATGCAGATGACTGCAAAGATCCCGGCCATACCGATCGCCACCACTGTGGGAATGATGATGTGGTTGTAGTTTTCTGAACCTGCAAATAGACAAAGTATAAGGGCCGTTCTTCCTTTATATTGCACAATGTGAAGAGCACAACATTCAGGATATAAACTTCAAATAAAGGACATTTTCAAAATTTAACAACAGAGTGAAAAGATCTCACGTTTTACATAGAGAGTCAACTTTGTAGAGGACGTCTTCCTTCCATTAAACTGTGCTGTGCAGGTGACATCATTGTGGTCGTCCTCCTTCTCAGGGGTGAACGTCAGGATGGACTTTGCCTCCCAGTAGCCAAAACGATTTTCTCTGTGGACCTCAATCACCTCATCATCTCTAGTGTCCCTGCTCCATGTGAGTTTAGGCACATGGGAGGGGCAGGTATGGGTGACTGAGCAGGTGACAGTGTAGGGACGTCCTTGAATGGCCGTCTTTGGGTGATCCAGAGTAGGATTCGGAGGAACAGCTATTAATGAAAAACAGGAAAAGAAGATATTCAGCAAGAGGTAAATAATGTTGTTACATAGAAAATGGGTATGGATTTGAAAGGTAAAGTTGGTGACATACGGAGCATTCTGAACGCAACACAATCCTCCACAAAGGAGAACTTGTCGGCTGTGGATATATCAGTCTCTGTTCGTGCTAGTTCAATCCGGAAACAGAAAGGGCCGTTGTCATGATCTTTGATGTCAGTAATTTCTAAGGTGCAGTTGTTCTGTCCCAGATGTCCCAACAACCGTGTGCGGCCCCTGAAGTTTTCCAAGACCTGCGTGCTATCATCGTAATAGATGCGCTGGTTTCGGTCAGTTGAACGATGCCAGATCCCTCTGAGTCTGGAGGTGGGCAGGTTTCCTTTAGGATGAGTGAATGAACAGGGTACCACAACACAGGATGTGACCAGGGCGTCAAGCTCTTTTACCACATTCGCCTTCCATTCTTCAGTAAACACAGGGCTGCTAATAGCTGAAAGAGAGTTATGGAAGTGACAAAGAAAGAAATTACTTTTGTTTGACAGATTTGTTTTGTTTAAATGGGATGTATGTAGAAATGAGATAGGAATCAAATTATATTACCTGCTAAAAGCAGACAAAATATCATCATCTTTCTCTCTTCGTCCATACTTCTGAGGTTTTGTTGGTGTAAAACACTGTGGCGTTAAATGAAAGAATAACAAAATGAAGTGTTACAACTAGGGCTGTCAAAGTTAACGTAATAATAATGCATTAACGCAACTTGCGATTTTCAGGTTGTAGTGGGCTCAGGAAGAAGGAGGTTAAATAACGCTCCAAACTTACGTAAAATTTTGACGAGGAAAAACTGGCATGACCATTTTCAAAGGGGTTCTTTGACCTCTGACCTCAATATATGTGAATGAAAATGGGTTTTCTGGGTACCCACGAGTCTCCCATTTACAGATATGCCCACTTTATGATAATCACATGCAGTTTGGGGCAAGTCATAGTCAAGTCAGCACACTGACACACTGACAGCTGTTGTTGCCTGTTGGGCTGCAGTTTGCCATGTTATGATTTGAGCATATTTTTTTATGCTAAATGCAGTACCTGTGAGGGTTTCTGGACAATATTTGTCATTGTTTTGTGTTGTTAATTAATTTCTAATAATAAATATATACATACATTTGCATAAAGCAGCATATTTACCCACTCCCATGTTGATAAGAGTATTAAATACTTGACAAATCTGCCTTTAAGTTACATTTTGAACAGATAAAAAATAGGCGATTCATTTGCGATTAATTGACTGTGGACAATCATGCGATTAATCGCGATTAAATATTCTTACGATATATGTATTTTAACTAATCAAATCTGAAAATATTCACTATATGATTATGTGAACTGACTGCACTCTCTTTTTCCTTTCTTTTCTGTCTATTCAATGACAGAAATAAGACAGAATTAAATAAATATAATTAGGTTGACAATTACGATGTCGTCAATAACAGAGAAATAAAAAACTCTATTCAAAGCAAAATATCCAGAATTGCCGAGCAGTATGTCAGAAACTCCCAAAATAAAATATTCTAAACAAATACCGAGCCCACATATATTGGATATTCTACTTAATTTAAAGTGTAATTACGTGCTATCTGAATCTTACCTGATTTTGCTGCTATCTGGCGGATCACAGCTGTCTGTATCTGCTGTCCTGGAGTTCAGTTTATTAAGACATGAGCTGTGGGGGCAACACAAAGCACTGACAGCTAAATTAAGAAAGTTGGGGTTTTTTTTGTGTAGAGGCAGTCAAGTTCATGGTGTGGAAAGCAGGGAGTGGTCTCATCTCCATGTGCATATACTGTAGACCTCTCCTTTGGTTGTGTGTTTTTTGACTTTCAAGAGGCCTTAGGTTTATAATAAAAATATTTGTATTCTTTTTCAGTGTATTTTCTCCTCATAAATTAAACTGTTAGTTCCTTATTCGTTCCTTATTCGTTCCCCTGTAACTACTCACATTTTTGTTTACCTTATTGTAAAGTGTTACCAAAAAGACCTTTATAGTTAAAGTGAAACTTAAAACGTATGTAGGATTTGAAACTTTCCAACTTTCCTATGTGGCACGTCACAGTCCCCTTTAGTGGTGGCCCTGGTGCCAATGCCACTGTAGGCCCTCTGTTTAATGATTCATTTAAGTGTTTCCTTTGACCTATCACCTGCCATGTTTGTTGACAAGTTGTTTAAGATCCAATGTGGGCGGAAGTGAGACAGATGTCAGGGTTGTGAGTTTACAGGGTGGACCCATACGCAGAGTTTCTAGGCAGAAAAGTAGATTTAAATAAAAGCGAGCTTTAATAAATGCAGCTGAAGAGTACAAACAACAAAAACCAACAAGCATCAAAAAACAAAAATGCAGGGAGGGGAACAAAGTACAAAAGAATAAATCCGACAAACAACAAAAAAACCAAACTGAGAACAAAACCAAAAATTACCAACCAGGGGACACGAGGAACACTAGGATCAGGGCAGGAGTGACGAGCAAAAACGGGGAACAAGGTAGACAGGGCTGGAGCGACACTACCACTTATTAATACCAGATACAGCTCAAATGTTAATAGTGAATGGAGTCCAAATACAAAGGACAACAATGTTGTTCTGCTTCTACTTCAATTGTGTGTGAACAAACTTGTTTTTGTATTTATTCATCCCCCGTGTGGCCATAAATGTATTAATACAGCTTTAAATCCATTCATCTATCCATTATCTGCAAGCACTTATCCCTCTTGGGGTCGCGGGGGAGCTGGAGCCAGATGGCCAGCATGTACAGGAAAGAACAATTATAGCAACCTACAATGCTATCAATTTACATATGGGCATGTCGGGGTTGTATTAGGATTAGCCATGAAGATATGTGAACCTATCCTTTGATTTAGATACAAAGTTGATGTCACTTGAGCAAGTCATAATTTAAATGCTCCTACCTGAAATTATCGAAACTAGTCTGTGGAACATAGCAGATGTATACAGCGGATGGACAACGCCTCTATCTGTGTGAAATATTACACATACTAGCCTACGCTGAGACACTAACATCTGTGTTAACTTACAAAGTGTATCTTCACACTTCTGAGCTATTTTCTAAGCGTAAAAGAAGAAATCTTGGTGACTCAGAAAGGTGTAAAAATACTCTGAAAGGAGCAGTGTGTAGCATTTTGGGTGCTCTATTAGCAGAAATGGAATATAATATTCATAACTATGTTTTCATAAGAATATAATCACCTGAAACTAAGAGTCGTTGTGTTTTCATTAGCTTAGAATGAGCCCTTCATATCTACATAGGGTGCGGAACCTCTTCACGAAGTCAGTGCTATATGTTGTACAGAAAAAACAAAAAACAAAAACCCTTTGAGGCAAATTTATGTTTCTGACCTAAAATAGTTCTTGACCAAACACCAAAATATATGATCCATAATCTTAACGGATGTAAGAGCAGTATTATTCTCAGCTGTAGGAGACACACTAACAACACAGTGTGAAAAGCTTGAAAAGATAGGCTCACATTTTTCGAGTCTATCTAATCACAATACTGGCATTATGTACATCGAAAGGGTTATTGATCACTGAGATCCTCCTGTCCACATAGGCTGCATAGTCTTCCCTTCCCACAGTGATTAAATGGAAGTGATGGGGACAAAATCAAAATCCAGTCAATGCATTTTAAAGTTCAGCTGAAGCTCGTGTGAGGCTTTTGACAAATCAAGTATCTTTTTTAGTATGAAATTCCTCATGTGTGCTTTCATGGCCTGTGTTTCTGCAGCCGAGGGATGGTACCACAAAGAGGGAATTTAGCTCTAAAAAGACTGTAACTTTGAAAGATAAAACTTGATTTGTCTCACTCAGACTGCTGCAACCTTTTAGTAACATTTGTGGCCAGCATGTAGAGGAAAGAACAATTACAGCAACCTATAATGCCATAAATGTACATGCGGGCATGTCAGGGTTGTATTAGGATTAGCCATGAAAAAATGTGAACCTATCCTTTAATTTAGATACAAAGTTGATGGCACTTGAGCAAGTCATAATTTAAATGTTCCTACCTGAAATTATCAAAACTAGTTTGTGACACATAGCAGTTGTATACAGCGGATTGACAACGCCTCTATCTGTGTGAAATATTACACATACTAGCCTACGCTGAGACACTAACATCTGTGTTAACTTACAAAGTGTAGCTTCACACTTCTGAGCTATTTTTGTAAGTGTAAAAGAAGAATTCTTGGTGACTCAGAGAGGTGTAAAAATACTCTTACAGGAACAGTGTGTAGCATTTCGGGGGCTCTGTTCGCAGAAATGGAGTATAATATTCAGAACTATGTTTTCATTAGAATATAATCACCTGAAACTAAGAGTCGTTGAGAGGAACACAGATATGTTGCGTAAGATAAGCCAGCAGCGTCTCTTTTGTTTGAGGAAGCAAGCCAAGTTCCAGGTTTACAAATCCCTGATGACACTGTTTTATAAATCTTTTATCGAGTCAGTTTACACTTTTGCTTTACTTCTGCAAACTCATTAACAAGGGTGATACAAATCAGCACCAAAATCTTCGGCACTCAGCAGAAATGTCTGTCTGAACTGTACAACAAACAGCTGATAAAGAAAGCAGAATCCATAATTTCAGACAGTACCCAGCCCCTGCATTCAGAATTTAAGTTTCTGCCCTCTGGTTCCTGTCTCAGACAACCATTAGTCAAAGCTAACCGATATAAATTCTCTTTCATACCCTCGGCCATTTCACTGCTCAACTCTGTAAAGTAGTATCAGCACATCCACCCATTCCTGTTCTTCTGTTCTTGTCATTATCTGAATATTGTAACTCTTTTAATATTTTTGGTACTTCAAGGTTTCACCTTTTTTCAGTGTTTTAGTATTTGGGAATGTACAGTATGTGTATATTGTCTTATTGTGATGAGATGTTGTTGTTGTTGATGTTGTTTGCTACTGCGGCAAAACCAATTGCACCTCGGGGACAAATAAAGGTCTTGAACTTGAACTTGTGTTTTCATTAGCTCAGAATGAGCCCTTCATATCTACATAGTGAGCGGAACCTCTCCAAACACTGGCTCTAGAGACAGACGGATAATAAAATAACACTTATTAATACCAGAAGGCGGGGTACACCCTGGACATATCGCCAGCCTATCACAGGAGACAGATAGAGACAAATAGAGATGAGTAAGGGTTAAATCAGCAGCAACTGGACTTTAGATTCTTGAAGACGTTCCACTGAAAAGTGAAGTAAAGACGTTTCACATCTCAGTGAAACTAAACCAAGTCCAGTTGCTGCTGATTTGACCCTTACTTGGATACCATGACCTGGATGATGAGAACCTTCACAAACACACATAGGGACTTTCCCATTTCCGATTTTATACGGCTCAATTCCTCTCCTCGACTCCTCTCCACGCGTCTTAGTCCCACCCACAGGAGATGCGAGTGGAGGAGGCGAGGAAAAGACACGAGGAGAGAGGAAGAGAGGAAATATGTTTTTAGAGACATGAGATGTCCTTTTCATCTGAAGCGTCACATGAAGCAACGTCTGTTTCTGAAGACAGCAGCAGCTGATCACAGCTGGATCAGCTTTCATTTAGCTTTAACAGCTGTTTGTGTCTGAACTGTATTAATAATACTAATAAAAACACTCAGTTATTCTCAGTGGTAGAGCAGCAGTGTTTTCTCTCTGTAGCCTGTTACCTGTTTAACAAACACCTGCATATGAATAACAGCCGCAGTCTGTATTCATACTGTGGACAGGAGCCATCTCTACTGGCACAATAACTTTATATTATTTATTCATTATTAGCATCAGTATTTATTGATATTCTGACACTAAAAATGATGTATTAGGCTGAATGTTTCAGGGAAAATGTAAATGATGTAACTCATATCAAACCCAACGCTCAGGAATTATCAGCCTCACATGTGACTGAATGGAAATGACAATAAATGATGTAAAAGGTGTAAAAGACAGACCCTCCTTCTCTCTCTGACTTTAACTGGATCCTTAATAAATGTTAACGGGGGAAACAACAGATGATCAAAAGAAAACTCTTTTTAATAAATGAAGAAAGTTGTTTGAGGTCTGTTCGTTGTCTTATAAAGCTCTTTCAGTAAAAGACTCCTTCAGCTGCGGTGTGTGAAGCAGAGATACTGCAGGTCCTTCTGCTGCTGGAACACTTTACCATCAACATGGTCCATTTGTTGTTCACACTTAACACAGATTTTAACTAGATGGTGAATCAGAAGACAACTAAACTATAAAACGTTTAATCTGTGATCTGTCTTCACTCCGGTATAAAACTCCAGTGATGTTGACATTCAAGATGGAGCGCTGAGATCGATTTCCGGGTCACAGCCGGGGGATCGAGGAGCAAGGAGACGAGGAGGCAAAAAATCAGGAAATGAGATGCAGCTATAGAGTCAGACAACCATTCATGCTCACATTCACACTTAAGGACAATTTAGAGTGAACAATTTACCTAACCTGCATGTCTTTGGACTGTGGGAGGAAGCCGGAGAACCCAGAGAAAAAACAACTCTAACATCGGGAGAACATGCAAACTCCACAAAGAAGGGTCCCAAGCTGGTTTCAAACCTGCAACCCTCTTGCTGTGAGGCAACAGTGCTAACCACTGCACCACCATGTAGCCCACAGATTTAAATATTTTTTTGTAAATGCTATTTTTTATCTAATTTTGGTTTAAATGTGAGAACATCGCAACTAATGAAGCCAACTGTGTGGTTTCCCTACTGGAACTTTGGCTGAAATGAGAGCATCAATTTTAGATAACTGCCACTCTATAACCCCAGGGACACACATGGAACGTCAAGAGCGCGTGGCGTGGCGGCTGCGTAATACACACGTCGGGTGTTCACACCAGCTGCATTTCAGCTGCATTTCAGCTGCGTGTCTGCTGCGTTTCTGCTGCTTCTGTCAGCCCTTTCTTTCTACATAGTTTGCCTTTTAATGACCATTTCATTTCATTGTAAATATCATTTATATTTATTTTAGACAGAGAAAGCTAAAGAAACGTGTGGCAATTTGTAAATAATAGTAATAATCCACAATTAAAACTCCATACTATATTCATTCATGGATCTCTCCAAGTCACCCTATGTTCTACAACACTGTCCGGCACATATTTCAGAATAAAAGCCTCGTGTTAACAAATGAAGGAATTCTGTCCATAGAAAAAAACGCTTGAGGGCTTTTATTTTGAGATGAAAGCAGGAAGTGTTGATTTAAAAATAAGTCTTTACTTTTTTTCATCTCTGTAACATTCTACAGTTAGACCTCGAAACTGTAGTAAAGTCTTGCTGGTATGATGTTAATATACAGTCAATAGATCACTTTCACTGTCTGTTGTTGCTGTGAGACCACTCCCTGCTTTCTACACCGTTAACTCCACTGCTACTACCTCCACTACATCTGTGTTAACCTCCCACACACAAAGAAACTATGAAACTGGTCTGCAATCTTTTCTGTTGCCTCTAGAGTTCATATATAACTGTCAGCTTAACTGCAGAATAGCACACCGCATGTCATCATTCTCAAGGAGGTGTTTTTAGTAGAAGCAGACGGCTCTGATCAGCCAGAGAGACAGCAGCTTCAACAGGTAAGAACTTTACATTATACATCATCGTTTATCAGAGTGTGATGCAACTTTGTTAAAATAGTTATGAGAATCAATAAAAAAAAGAAAAAAAAGGCAATTCATATATGAAAGGAACCACTGAAATAAATGATGAATGTATTATGTGTTCACATTAACAATGCCAGTATCCGCTGTATAAATAAATGTCTCTTGCATGTGTGTGCTATTTGAAGAAGTTCCATTCAGCTGTGTTGTAATTTGCATAATGGCAGTGGTAGGTAGTGATTATGGCTTTCTATTTCATGTAGTTTCTTTTCATTTAAACATCCCACAGTGTTTTACACCAACAAAACATCAATTTTGGCAATTTTGTACTCAACAGTTTAGTTTATGAGGAGAAAAAATACACTGAAAAATGAACAAAAATATTTTTATTATAAACCTAAGGCCTCTTGGAAGTCAAAAAACACACAACCAAAGGAGAAGTCTACAGTATATGCACATGGAGATGAGACCACCCCCTGCTTTCCACACCATGAACTTGACTGCCGCTACACAACGCCCCCACTCCCAACTTTCTTAATTTAGCTGTCAGTGCTTTGTGTTGCCCCCACAGCTCATGTCTTAATGAACTGAACTCCAGGATAGCAGATACAGACAGCTGTGATCCGCCAGATAGCAGCAAAATCAGGTAAGATTCAGATAACACAAATTTACACTTTAAATGAAGTAGTATATTCAATATATGTGGGCTTGGTATTTGTTTAGAATATTTTATTTTGGGAGTTTCTGATATACTGCTCGGCAATTCTGGATATTTTGCTTTGAATAGAGTTTTGTATTTCTCTGTTATTGACGACATCGTAATTGTCAACCTAATTATATTTATTTAATTCTGTCTTACTTTCTGTCATTGAATAAACAGAAAAGAAAGGAAAAAGAGAGTGCAGTCATTTCAAATAATCATATAGTGAATATTTTCAGATTTGATTAATTAAAATACATATATTGTATATGAGGACATTAATAATGTCAGTATTTGCATTGTTTCACTTTTGTAATTCGTAGCTTCATTTCATATTGTAACTAGGGCTGTCAATTGATTAGAATATTTAATCGCGATTAATCGCATGATTGTCCACAGTCAATTAATCGCAAATGAATCGCCTGTTTTTTATCTGTTCAAAATGTACCTTAAAGGGAGATTTGTCAAGTATTTAATACTCTTATCAACATGGGAGTGGGTAAATATGCTTGCTTTATGCAAATGTATGTATATATTTATTATTAGAAATTAATTAACAACACAAAAACAATGCCAGATATTGTCCAGAAACCCTCACGGGTACTGCATTTAGCATAAAGAAATATGATCAAATCATAACATGGCAAACTGCAGCCCAACAGGCAACAACAGCTGTCAGTGTGTCAGTGTGCTGACTTGACTATGACTTGCCCCAAACTGCATGTGATTATCATAAAGTGGGCATGTCTTTAAATGGGAGACTCGTGGGTACCCATAGAACCCATTTTCATTCACATATATTGAGGTCAGAGGTCAAAGAACCCCTTTGAAAATGGACATGCCAGTTTTTCCTCGTCAAAATTGAACGTAAGTTTGGAGCGTTATTTAACCTCCTTCTTCCTGAGCCCACTACAACCTGAAAATCGCAAGTTGCGTTAATGCATTATTATTACGTTAACTTTGACAGCCCTAGTTGTAACACTTCATTTTGTTATTCTTTCATTTAACGCCACAGTGTTTTACACCAACAAAACCTCAGAAGTATGGACGAAGAGAGAAAGATGATGATATTTTGTCTGCTTTTAGCAGGTAATATAATTTGATTCCTATCTCATTTCTACATACATCCCATTTAAACAAAAAAAATCTGTCAAACAAAAGTAATTTCTTTCTTTGTCACTTCCATAACTCTCTTTCAGCTATTAGCAGCCCTGTGTTTACCGGAAAATGGAAGGCGAATGTTGTGAAAGAGCTTGACGCCCTGGTCACATCCTGTGTTGTGGTACCCTGTTCATTCACTCATCCTAAAGGAAACCTGCCCACCTCCAGAATCAGAGGGATCTGGCATCATTCAACTCACCGAGACCAACGCATCTATTACGAGGATAGCACGCAGATCTTGGAAAACTTCAGGGGCCGCACACGGTTGTTGGGACATCTGGGTCAGAACAACTGCACCTTAGAAATTATTGACATCAAAGATCATGACAACGGCCCTTTCTGTTTCCGGATTGAACTAGCTGAGACTGATTTATCCACCACCGACAAGTTCTCCTTTGTGGAGGATTGTGTCAAGTTCTCAATGCTCCGTATGTCACAGACTTTACAAAAGATTTCCTTTCAAATCCATACCCATTTTCTATGTAACAACATGATTTACCTCTTGCTGAATATCTTCTTTTCCTGTTTTTCATTTACAGCTGATCCTCTGAAACCTATTCTGGATCACCCAAAGACGGCCATTCAAGGACGTCCCTACACTGTCACCTGCTCAGTCACCCATACCTGCCCCTCCCATGTGCCTAAACTCATATGGAGCAGGGACACTAGAGATGATGAGGTGATTGAGGTCCACAGAGAAAATCGTTTTGGCTACTGGGAGGCAAAGTCCATCCTGATGTTCACTCCTGAGAAGGAGGACGACCAGAGTGAGGTCACCTGCACAGCACAGTTTAATGGAGGGGGGACGTCCTCTACAACGTTGACTCTCTATGTAAAACGTGAGATCTTTTCACTCTGTTGTTAAATTTTGAAAATGTCCTTTATTTGAAGTTTATATCCTGAATGTTGTCCTCCTCTCATTGTGCAATGTAAAGGAAGAACGGCCCTTATACTTTGTCTATTTGCAGGTTCAGAAAACTACAACCACATCATCATTCCCACAGCGGCGGCGATCGGTACAGCTGTGATCTTTGCAGTCTTCTGCATTTTTATGGTGAAAAAATACAAGTGAGTTCTTTACAGAGAACAAAATGATCAGTTATAACATTAATAGTGAGGAAACATATTTCCTCTCACCCTTATCTCATTTTTAAGTTTGTTCCTCAATAAAAGTTGTTTTCTGTCTGCTCAAGGACACGCATTACAGAGCTCCAAAATCAAGAGGGCAGGTAAGAAGAAAAATATAGTTATAATGCTAAACTCATTTTCAATTATTTCACTCTCATGCGAATGAGTATTTATTTCTTTTTTTATTGGTCACATTTAGTGTGTGGAACCGTCTTTCCAGACTGTCTCGCAGGTGAGAAAAAATGGGGATCTTTTGGAGTTGGGGGATACTACAGATAAACATTTTGTCTCTAAAACGTCTATAATAAATCTTTCACACACCAATGCATCATTGGTCTCACAGTCATCTCACATATCTCTGCAGAGGAAACATGATTATTTTTGTTCTGATCTGTACTTATCTATATGTAAAATGACATCGGTTAATTTTCTGTTCTTCTTTTTCTACGGCCTAATCAGGACCAGAACCTGAAGGTGAGAAGTGAAACATGGGTTGGCTTCCTTAGTTGTGATGTTCTCACAGTAAAACCAAAATTAACTCAAAAATGCATTTTCTTTTTAACATTTAAAGCTGCTTTAATACATATATGGCCACAAGGGGGCTGAATAAATCCCAAAACAAGCTTGTTCACACACAGTTGCAGCAGACACGGAGCAACATTATTGTCCCATGTCTTTTGGACCCCATTCACACCTGGTATGAACATGTGATTTGTATCTGGTATTAATAAGTGTTATTTTATTATATGTCTCTATTCCGCCCACATTGGATGTTAAACAACTTCAGGTCTAAGGTCAAAGGAAAAGGAAACAATGAGCTCTATGTCTTTTTGTTACCGAAGGAAGGCTTATCTTTATCTTTTTGCCTGCTTTACTTGAGATAGTAGGTAGAGGTGGAAGTAGGTGTCCTTTTAACTTGTTCGGTAAACGTTTTTCTTGAGAATGTGGTCACACTGCACAGACTGCATTTCCTCCTACTGAGATCTGATCACAATCACGTTCTGATTGCAACGGGTCCTGCGTGCGTTTTACACACTTGCATTGACATGCATTTAGTCCTCATCAATAAGAAATTATATCCAGGTATCGATGACATGTTAATGTGAAGTGTAAATGGGGTGTAATTCTTCACTTATTCCAGAGAAATATGATTGTCTTTAGACCCTCTTGGTCTTAAAGAGGCTACAAAGCCCTGCAGAGCTGCGGTTATAGGTACAAACCTGAGTTTGTTGTGACCCTTTTCAATTTACATGTCATCATTTGACTTGAAGTTCATATATTATTGCTTAATGTAGCTTTAAAAGTTAAACATGTATTTTTTTGTTCTTTCAGATAATCAAAAGACAGCAGAAGAAGTGACCAGCAGCCTCCATTGCTTTCTATCGCTGACTGCCACAGTTGTTTT
>CAKAKR010066924.1:13063-37982 GCA_916700685.1 Adelosebastes latens | reverse complement strand
AGATATTCAGTTTACTGTCATAGAGGAGTAAAGAAACCAGAAAATATTCACATTTAAGAAGCTGGAATGGAAAAAAATTACTCAAACCGATTAATCGATTATCAAAATAGTTGGCGATTAATTTAATAGTTGACAACTAATCGATTAATTTTTGCAGCTCTACCCAAATATATAAAATTTTCTATCATAGAGGACCGAGAGAACCAGTAGATATTCACGTTTTAACAGTAGGAACCAGTGAATTTTTGGCTCTTAACGAATGGACAAAATAATGTGAGTACCAAATGAGGACATTTCCCATCACATAACTTTCACACAGGATGACTACAGTGGCCGGCGTTATGAAGTTGAAGCTGATTAGCGGCATATTAGTTGTCTAAACAACATCTGGCTATCAACACCGTTAGATGTGATTTTAAAAGCAACTTGTGGAGACATAAAGAAATAGGCGAGAGAAGAAGAGCTGGCAGAATAACAAGCGTCAGTCACGCAATTAGTTTTGATGTTACAAAACGAAAAAAAAAAAATCAATTTCTAAATTGAGAGATCAAGGAACAAGACTGGTGCTATGGCAGAGTTTCTGGTATTGGAAAAGAGCTTTTATTTGAGGCCAATAAACCTGGACTGTTGATGGAGCTCTGGAAATCAAAACATCAGAATATTTTGTAAACTGTTAAATGTGATCTGGCACGGGCAGCTTTCTGCCGGGAGTCATCCGGTGCAATGATTACTTTGTAATGTCATATAACTGCACAGGAAATGACACCATTGGGTTCTACAGGAGGAGCAGGTGCGCCGTCGCAGCATAAACTCTTCCCACATGATGCCTCCATATTCTAAGATGATAATTACCACATGAATACATTAAAGAGTGTACTAGATCATCAGGGGGAAATCACTGAAATGTCATGGGAGGTTGTCAGGTGTGTGTGTTTTTATTTTTAAATGTGTCACCACCATCCTCCAAATGAAGTGAGTTTTGCCACAGGCTGAGATGTTTTATGTAGTTTACAGTATGGAGGGACAGCAGGTGCCATATTTGGGCATGTGTTTGTGGGTGGGTGCATGTCACTAGCAGAGATAGTGGCATCCAAACCTGGCTGCTGTCCAGACCTCTCCGTTCCTTTCCTTTCTTCTCCTCCCCTTTCCTTTTCCTTGTGTTTCCTCTCCTCTCCTCTCCTCTCCTCTCCTCTAATAAATATCAGCACTACAATACTTACAGTTAGAACTACCTATCTATGTATATATATTGTACACTGCGCAGATGTTTTTACAGTTTAACATTATGTTTTGACATTTCATCTGCTCCCTTTGTAAGTAATGTACTGTGTATATACTACAGATATTTACATTCCATCTGCAGCTTAGTGTCCCACACTAAAAGATATTTACAATCTTAACAGATGTTGAAAATGTGAGAGACCCAACACATAACGACATGTTATGATAAATTTAACAGTTTGGTTCCTATAGTGTGTGGGGAGAAATGATTTGGCCAAAAGAAGCACACCACACACCAACAGATTCATTCATGAACATCAAGAGTCCCGACTTAAAAAAAAAATCTCTCATGTTCAAACGTGACTTTAGTGCAAACAGACATGGCGGACAACCGGCAGGAAGGATTAGTGATGTTAGTTTTTGCTCTACTTTGTACTGAAAATTCATGAAGGATGGATGGATGAAGTCATGGAGACATGTTAAATAAACACTTGTGTTGTTGCCACAAATCAACAAGTCGGTCCTCCATTTCTGAGATCTATCTCACTACTTTATGCTTTGTGTTTTGCATTAGCTGCGGCCGCGATGACGGCGGTGGTTGTCCCTCCGCTTAAGTCAGCTTAATTCGCAATCGGCTATCATTCTTTCCCACGTGAAGGTGTCATCGGCTGTCCTCGGGGTTCCCCCACACACAACAGGATATCCCATCGTAAATATTGAACATGTTTAATATTTATGATTTGAAATCGGTGCAGCCAGGATAGACTTCCAGGCAGATATCGAGGGATGTGAAAAACACTCTTATACCTCACACGACTATACGGAATATCTGGAAAGATAACATTTAGATGGCGATTGTCGGAGCGGGGAATCAGGCCCAAAATCTGCTTGATTTTTGCGTAGTGTGTACCCGGCATTAGTTTGTACATATTTATTCCCATACTTATTTATTACTTATATATTGAATCAATACAACTCAGCAAATGTGCAATATCTTACTGTTTTTATAGGTCAAGCATATACATATTTTCTATTTCTATTCATAATATATATTTTTACTCTTCTTTATTTTTATTAGTGTTTAATATATGTACCGCCAGTCTCCTCTCCTCTCCTACTTGGAGTTTTTCCCTGCCTGACTGCCTCCCTGCTTTCCAGGCAGCAGACAAACATTTTCCCTGGATCTGCCACTCTCACTTAGCATCCATCGGGTTTTTTTTTTTTTTTTCCAAAGAGGTGATTGGCAGCGGGGCCAAGCATTAGCATTTCCTCATCTTGGCATAGAGACACTAACAGGCAGGGATAGTGGCAAAGGATGTGCCTTGAATACTGAGCAACAACCTCACTCTCTCATCTAGGCACAAAAGAAAGAATCCATTGTGTAAAAGAAGTATATCAAGATAATCTCTCCTCTGTTTTGTAACCAGATTACAGTGTTTCCTGTTTACAACTAATAACCTGCATAGTCAGTTCAGGTCGTATTGGATTTATTCAGTGAGCTACACACACCTGCATCTGATTTATTTTTTACTTTGCTAGATTTTAGGTAACATCTCAGAGCCAGCCTCTCAAAGTATGCAGCTCGGGTTTTCATCAGTATCCTTAAATGGACTCATTCCTTCGCCCCATTCTCTCCATAAATATGTGGTGAGCCTTGGTACAGTCAGATAAAAAGGTAATCCACATGCACTGTCTGCCAAGAAGCTATTTCTCGCTCTGAGCAGAATAGAACATGGTGTAACAAAAACATCCGGCTGTAATTTCTCTTACAGGAATTGCAGTGCTTTGGAAATAACCTATATCTCTATAAACACTAATGCGTGCATGTTCACCCTGCAGCAGGATGATATTATCTTCCACTTTCATAGGTTCTTTGAACATATACGGTACAGTGGCACATACATGTATTAATTTAATAGATGGAGATAGGAGACATACTGTGTTTTCAAGGGCACCAGGCACTACACAGCTTCGAATCTGTTTCACAATCCTTGTAATGAACACAGCAGTAATGTGGTCTTCTCAGTTGTGAGTGTCAGCGGTGCACCGATGCAAACTGAAGGATGAATTCAAATCGGGTCTGGCAGGCTTTCAACACAGGTTTCCCGTTTGACATCTCACAAACCAACATGATTTGATGTGCTATCAGTTTTATTTCCCTGACACAAAAGAGAATCTGGGCAGTGAAAAGACAGCCTTCAACACCCTGGAAAGTCTACTTTTATATTTTATTCAATTTTCAAGCAAGAATGTGAAACATATCCTGATCTCAGCTTCTCAAATGGGACTATTTGTTGCTGCTCTTTGTCTAATATGATATTAAACTGAAAGCCGTCACCTTGGGATCTGGCAAATTGTAATAGGCATTACAACAACATTTTGCGTGTCATGGAGACGCATTTTTAGCTTTTCGTGTGTCATTTGTACGGCAATTAACAAAACTACGGTAACGGCTGCAGTTAGGTTTAGGCAACAAAACCACTTAGTTAGGTTTAGGAAAAATTTCATGGTTGGGCTTAAAATAAGTACCTAAACGTGTGGCGTAGCCACGGGTGTGCCAGTGTGTGCCTGTGCCACCCAAAGAGATGCAGAATGAATTTTTAGTTATAGCATTGCTAAAACAAGTTACTATTACTAAACAAAACAACCCACCACTATCCATCTGCAGCCGTTCTATATTTCTACTCGTGGAAGTTTGCAAACGTACACACACATTTAGCGGGAAAAAAGTAATCAGCAGTCGTTGCCGGGACTAGGAGAGGCTGCACAGAAAGCTGCCTGGGCCGGTAGAAAACGGAGCGGCAGTCATCTCTTGCTGCATTCACTGGCACTCAGACATCAGAGTTCCGCTCTTGTGAATTTCCGACCAGCCACAACTTTTCATAAATATATACTGAGTGGCAGCTTGGGTGGCTGTAATAGTGTTAAAACTGCCAAAAAATGTTCTGCTCGCGCTCTCCGGGCTCTCAAATAAAGGGCCTCTCCATCTCAAAGTCCTGGGCTGAATTTCATTCCCAGTTCGCCCCTGGATCAGGTGGCACACCCAGTTTCTGATGTACACCCACAGTTTTTTTTCTGGCTACGCTAAGTAAAATACGGTAACAATGTAATATAAGTATGGAAAACGGATCACATGCGTCACTAAAAACACGTCACAAATGTCACTAACGTAACTTACAAAGCAAAACACCGGTCTCCTGGTTGAAAGTCCTGTATTTGTTGGACCCATCCACCTCTCCACCCACCAAAGCATTCTTTCTCTCTTTTTATTCTACGTCACTAGCTCTGAGCGTAGCATATTTACACGGCTGCGTTTACATTGCAGTCAGTGCAGACTACATGGTGTACAAAAGACACGCGAAAAGCAAGAAAGGCGTTCTTATTGCACACAAAATGCCTTGCACATTATCGTGGCATTCTTACTCCTTTTCCTGCGATTGGGCTGCTAGCACAGTACATGTGACAGAACGTTCAGTGCTATTGAAGAGCGATTATATACTTAAAGCATATACACAGATTAGTCAAGTCAGTTTTATTTATATGCAACCCAAAATCACAAATTTGCCTCAAAGGGCTTTACAATCTGTACATGACAATAATAAAAACCCTTTAACAGGTAAAAAGACTTAATACTAGTCTGTTCTCTCTACGGCAGGAAAATGAAATGAATGTGAACGCTTTGAAGCATCCCTCCAAACAACATTGAAAAGACCCCTGCTTTTCATTAAGACACTTTAATTGGCTGTGAACTAATTATGTCATCTCCTCACAGGTGGCCGCGGCAGATGGCCTCGTCCAACGGCCTGTGTCGATACGGGGCCAGGGTGGACTGCTGCTGGGGATGGACACGCCGTTCCTGGGGTCACTGCCAGCGTGAGTGCCACCATGCCTGCTGCTGCTACTGGGGGCAAACAGGGCTAACAAGGTTGCGAGGTTTCAAGCTGGGGTCAAAGATGCTATTAGACACAGGAGATGCTGCAGCACTACCACAGTAACCAGGGGGCTCTGGGAGACACACATACATGCACGTTGTCACAACCGAAACACAACACACAGCTAATGGAGCGTCACACCTGCGACAATCTTTGAGTAAAGATTGATGGTAATGGCCGGTTGGACCGGAGGAAAGGCTGACATTTATATTCACGCTGTGGGTGGCCATAATGAGGGAGAGGCTGTAGCTGCAGGTGGACACATTCAAGGGTAGATGGGAGATTGATTATAGATTATAATTGTGAAAAAACAAGCTAGGTAACGCTGCCAGAACAAGCGGTGTGCACATAACCCATGGTGTTGTCAGGAGTGCTAGACCTCAACTCATCTTTATATTCAGCAACGCCACTTAGAGGATTCAGAGGATGTCTCCTGTCATGACCGCACGCCTGTGTCACATGAACTGTATGAAATATTAACACGTCACATTTCCGACATATTTACATTGTGTAACCATCCTCCGCTTTCCTGTAATTCTACCCAGGGAGGTGTGAATATCCTAACATGGGTTTCAGATCTGGCCACTTGCCTCACAAATGTCAAATCCTCTGCATGGCTTGGTGCCTGTGTGCCGGTATAGCTGCTGCTGTGCTGTGGAGGTTTAATTATAAGGGGGTCACTTATAAATGGGCTTTTTCCACAGCAGGAACTTAGCAACAAGCAAGTTGAAGGAATAGTTAGACATTTCGGTAGGGCTGTTCTCTACCAAAGAAATTCTCAGTCGACTAACACTCATACGATTTTGTCAACTAATCGATAAGTTGATTCAATTGACAGATCTGTAAAACTGAGTTTCTCCACAAAGAATCACACAAAAGCACCACTTTAAATCTTGTGTTTACCAGAGATGTGCTCATATGTTTTTTGGAAATAAGTCATTCAGCATGAAAAAATGACTAATCGACTAAAGAAATCTGAGTCGACTAAGACCTAAACAACCGATTATACAGCCTACTTATTGGTTTCCTTCGCAAGAGTTAGATGAGAAATCAATACCACGCTCAATACGACTTTTAAATATGAAGGTACAGCCAGCAGTCAAGCTCAGCACAAAGATTGTAAACAGGCAGAAACAGTTAGCCTGGATCTGTCCAAAGGTAAAATCTAAAGAGGCGCTCGTACGTCGATTTATTTTTTTAACCTTTGCACAGAGCCAGGCTAGCTGTTTCCCAGTTTACTATCTTTATCTTAAGCTAAGCTAATTGGCTGCTAGTGGTAGCTCAATCCGATATCACGCCAAAGCGTGTAACAGACCCGCCGGTCCACCAGAGGATAGCGTGTCAGTGTCACGTTTTGCCTCGCTGAGGTGTGAATATTACGTATGAAGGTGCAGTAGCTTACCAGCAGGGGAAACACAACCACTCACTTAGGTTTAGGAAAAACATCATGGTTGCCCTTAAAATAAGTCTGTAAACTAAGTACAATACGTAAAGAAAGAACGTAACATCAGTACGTAAAACACGTGATAAACCTCACTAATGTAACGAAACAACCAAACAAAACACTCGTCTCGAACACTGGTCTCTTTGTTGAAAGTCCTGTGTTTGTTGGACCCATCCACCTCCCCTCCCGCCTGCCATTAGCGGTCTTTCTCCTGTTTTATTCTACGTCATTATGCAGTCAGTACCGACTACATGGCGTGAAAATGACACGCCTAAAGCAAGAAGGGCGTTTTTATTACATGCTTTTGCCTTGCGCATTATCGTGCAACCGGGCTGGTAGCTTCGTATATACAGACAGAGTGGTATCAATATTCTCATCTAACTCTCGGCAAGAAAGCGATTAAGTGTATTTCTTGTAAAACTACTGCTTTAACATGTAGCTGTTGTCAAAGGTTCTGGTTTTGTTTCCACTGTTCTCCGCGTTCCTAAAACTAAAATTCAGATCTGCTCAGGAGGCGAAACTAAATCCAAGTTCCAGATACTGTCAGCGGGTGCAGGCAGTGCTGCCCATTGTGATTAGTCAAGCCAATGTGTCAGCAGACACAGCAGTAACCAGCATTTCAATACTGCGACCACTTGTTGAACCAGCACGGCAAAGTCATTGTTGTCGCACTGGAGATGCTCATTTTCATTTTCCTTCCTCAGACCTCTCACCAGTTGATCCTTTAATTTATCTCTCTACTTTCTGATCTTTTCCATCCTCTTTTGGAATTATTTCTGTCTTCGTTGGCATACAATTTTACATCTCAAATTCATGTGGAAGAAAATCAATGTCAGGATTAGTGCCACTTCTTCTATTGTTGTCTGTCCCACAACTGCAAATCAGTGCATAAAATTGACAACGTCTGTCTCCTTTTGAATCAATATACAAAGTTGCTGTTCAGCAAAGCATATCTAAAATGTCGAGAAAACGGTGAAAACACAAATTAGGAACTAGCACCAAAGCCACAAGTTTAAGGTCACTGGAAGCTTCATATTCTGGGTTGTTAAGTTCGTCCTGTGGAAAAAGACCAAAAAAGGCTCATAACTCTGCATGTTGGTTCTGGCCACTTATTTATAGCTTGTTAAAATAATGTTTTTTTTAATCCACTCATTTTGTGTTTTTCATTGCTGAAATCACCATAATTATGTTGTCATGTTTTGAAGCTCATCATGCCATGCTGTAGCTGACATTTTGTTTATTTGTTGTATTTTGGATGTTTTTTTTGTGGGAAATATGTCACACACTGCTTGTTGGGCCCGAAGGTCTGTACTGCTGCAGCTAAAAGATTTCTGTATTTTCTGGGTTGAGCAGCTATTTTTCACTCCAAATGCATGTAGAAGTGGCAGAGTGCCATCTTTTCACTTGATGTTGGAGCGCGCTGCAAGATTTCTTATTCTGTTCTGGAGAACACAAACAATATTACTTGAGTTCATGGCCTCGATGTTGTGTATTTCTTTTTAGCTCAGCCAGATTAACCTCAGGTCTTTCCAAGACAAATCTGCTTTTTATCCACCTTTCACTTCATCTCTATTAGAAACAAAATATGATAATTTTATTCTTATATAAACACTTGGAGTCAGAAAAACAAGTTATGCTAATGGTTTATGGGACAGACCTAGACTCGTAGCTTGAGGGGGTTGATTTCATGGTTGGAAATTAGAGGGTTTTTTTGGTGTTTTTTTTTTGTAATAAAACCTCCTACCTTTTCCCAAGGCCTTGACACTTGAACTACACAATCTGTGCTGGGATGATTTAAGCAAAAGCAGCACAGTTTTACTGATGCAACTCAATTGTATCATTTGATAGTGTTTGTTTGAACATGGGGCCAGACTCAGCAGTAATCCTGGCAGGCGTCAGCAATCTCAATGCCCAATACCTCCCAGTGCATCTGTACTGGGCTCTCTGCCTTTACAGCTTCCCATGCTCAGAAAATTCAAAGTGGAATAGATGTGGGTTTTGGATGAGGACGAGAAAGAAGACGACGACTCTATTATGACAGAAGCTTAAATTAGGGGGCAAGACATGATTCATGTGCTCATATTTGACCCACTTAAAACCCAAACAGTGATGAGAATTGCTGCAGCACACGTCGTAGTGTCGTCACGGTCCAACAACACAACACATTTGTTGTTTTGCCTCTAGAGATCAAGGGCGATGATTAGGGCTGTCCTTGACTTAGTCGACTAACACTCATACGATTTTGATTTTAATCTACAGATCTGTTAAACTGAGTTTCTCCACAAAGAATCACACAAAAGCACCACTTTAAATCTTGTGTTTGTGAGATGTGCTCATAGGTTTCATGAAAAATATAATATTCAGCATGAAAAAAGCATAAAAAAGACAAATCGACTAAAGAAATTTGAGTTGACTAAGACCTAAACGATCGATTAGTCTAATTGACTAAGAGGGGGCAGCCCTAGTGATGATACATCATAGGTGACATTTACTTTATAATAAATGTCACATTAAAAAAGTCATGTTTGCATCAATGACTGGAGCAGCCAAACAGCAGTGTGTGAACATGTTTTCCTTGTTGTTCTGGAGTCCCACGTGTTCCATGTTGAGCCAAAAATATGAGATAAGTTTGAGCTTAACCACTATATCAAGCTGCTAAAGCATTTTCACTCCACCACGTTTTATTTCTACAAAACCAAATCTGTTCTGCGAGTTAAATCAGTCGGTGAGTGCTCGCCTTAATGCTTCCAAATGCTCCTGCCGCGGTGCAAAGCTCAAATCCATTCACTTGAGACTTACAATCAGTACTCCATCAAGTCAGTGAGCTGCTGATTTAAACCTTATAGAGGAGGGAGGTGGACGGTTTTGGGAAAGAAAGAAAGTGTAATCATGTGTGCGTGCATGTGTGTGAGAGGATGCAGTCGGTACAGATTTCAGGTCCTGGTATTTGTGGCGATAGAGGAGATTAGATTGGAGCTGTAGGATTGTGGCTTTCTCAGCCACCGAGCTCAGCGATAGGTTTGTGAGACTTCTCTCAAAGAGTGAGAAACTTAATAGATCAACCTTGATTCTTTCTTCCTTTAAAGCTCCCAGAACTGAAAGAGTGAGAGAGAGAGAGAGAGAGAGAGAGAGAGAGAGAGAGAGAGAGAGAGAGAGAGGTGGGAAAGGACTAAAAGTTGGAGAAAGTAAAAATGCTGAGGTGTAAGGGAAACAGTTCAGAGGTAAGGAGGTAGAGATGATTGCTGCTGGAGTGGGGGGAGACGTCAGGAGAGAGAGAGAGAGACAAGTGAGGAAAGCAGGCAGATGGAGAAAGAGAGAGAGGAGCTTTAGATTTATAGTAGACTGTAGCTCCACTTATAATGTTCTGACAGGCCATCCGGCAGGCAGAGCCACACTTGAAGCTACTTATTCCAACCAGCTGCCATCATGAACATTTTACTGCCACTGTGAGCATTTGAACATTTGCATTTCCAGGGTGATACAGTTAACAGTAAAAATACTTTTCATCTCTTCCGCTCTTGATGAAGATGGATAACTCTCTAATCAACAAGTTGATCCCACTAGTGTTTGCATCCAAATGGTCCACTCAAGTCAGTCGCAGCAGGAACTCTAATCATTTCATGCATTTGAGATCAGGTGATACAAGACCTATGAGGTTGTTAATTTGAAACTAATTTCATCCATATTAGACGTTCTGGAAAGCAAAATTGTCTGGGGTTTTACTACGAATATCAAGAAGCAACTGACTGAAGAACTCATGACTATATTCATCTGATTTAAGTTCATATTGGACAATTCTGCACCTCACTTCATGATTATGTTAACATTTAGCGTCAATGCAGGCAGTAGTGTGCCCTTATAATAGCAAAGTGGAGAGTAGGAGTGTGAAGGTTGGAGCATTCAGGTGCAGCGCCTCCGCTTTTCATGTAGGAGACAGAAGTCTATGTCTGGTCACAAGCCTGCACTTAATGTTTGTTTGTTTGTTCTTCTTTTGCTAGACCTAAACCACAATCTCTCCCTAACGTTAAAAGTGCTCTATAAGAGATACAGAGCATTAACAACTATTTGCTATGTAAAGATATAGAGGAGTAATGTCTACCTGAGCAGAGAACGAAGTCGCTCCTCCTCTCTGTGTGTTGTAATCCACATTTCTCTGTGCTTTGTTAACACAGCTGGGCCGGCCAATGTGGAAGTGCCTTTAACTTGCATTTTCAGGTTTTTCTTAGGTTCTTGGGTTTTGCAGAATTGTCTAATATCAACATTATTGTCTGGAGATAGGGTTGGATTATATTCAGACTGATACTGAGGACTTGAAACTTGACTTGGACTTGACTGTCGTGAGACTTGACTTTAAAGTTGGCTCCCCAAAGACTTGATTTGGTTTGAGATTTGAAATAAAAACATTGAAGTCAACATTCAAATCTGGTTTTGACCAAGTAAAATATTAACTTAATTCTTCCAAAAGACAAAAAAAAAAAGCTTTGGTAGAAAGATATACATGTATTTTCTCTGCATTGTACAGGAACTGGTTTGAATATCACCTCCATATTAAATAGATCGCACTTTATAATTTCCTCAGAGGTCCTGGTGGATTTTACAAATCCACTAAGACTGGGATTTAGTTTGATTGAGTGCGGTCTTTGTTTGACCAATGGTGCGGACAGGATTAAGGCAGGACTTCTGAATTGGTAATTTGAGCTAACAAGTGAGCGATGAAAGCAGAAAAGTGATATCTCAGTTTAAGTAATTCACTTTATCGTTATTGTCTGTGCTTCCTTGTCTGCTCCACTTTCTTTCATGACCACTGGGCTGTAAAGGCCCGTCTAACAGCGTGCCTTTTCATCTGCTTGAGATAATAAGGTGAAAACAGAATGGAAGGGTTTGCTCGTAAAAATTACAGGGAATATATGCGGAAATAAAAAGGCACATGTTCCGAATTACTTGACACAATTGTGGCTTTAAAGGCACTTTGAAACGTCGCTGATTTAAAAACCTAATGTCTCTTCACAGTCAGGTAGCTGCAGCATTTACTTTCTTATTAAAGAAAGCAGGACTGTGATCTCCTTGAATGATATCGGTGGTGTTTTCATCTTTCAGTGCAGTCGTGCAATTTTAAAAGGGAATTATTATTTTCACACTCACTGTGTGCAAGATTAAAACTGCTTCGTTCACTTCCATTTAGATGTGAGTGATAAGGAATAACAGAACATCCCCTGAGACGGTGGTTTAATTCAGACATCATTTAAATTTTTAAAACTCAATTGTAAATGCATTCGAAATGACCTCGAGGCAACTGGGAATACGTGCAACTCCAGAACTCCAGACTGTGTGTTTTTTTCTTTTATTTCTTTTTTTCCAGGAACGTTTGCTTGTCAAAATGACCAGGCTCTGCCCTCTAACATCATGTTTATTTTTTTGCTCTCAAAGACTAAACATTGCCCGCAACCTTTGTTTGTTTGGCTATTTGTTTTGCAGCTCTCTTCGCCTTAACACACAGAGTAGCCGGGATAAGGTGCCAGCCCCAAGGTTAGCTCCACATGTTTCTTGAAATAATCTTGCTTGACATGTATTGCTGGGGGCACATCCTCTGAATCCTGGGCTCACTCACTTATTTATAGAGCCAAGTCCCCCACCCCCCCACTAACACCTCACGCCCCTCGGTTGGTACCGGCCATCTTATTCCCTCCGGGCCTCAGATCTATGCAAACAGCTTACACACTCTGCAGACCTGATTTCACCTGAGGATGTGTCTTAACATGAATTATGCTGAAGTTCTTCAGTTTCATTACGATTCACCCGCCCCTCCAGTCGACCCCTTAGAATACTAATGAAACCCTTAAAGCTGAAATCCATAATGTTTTTTAATTAATATATCCATAATATATCCATCCATGTGGTGCAGAGGTAAAAACTGAGCGTTTCACTGTGGTTGGAGATGGTCTGCATACGTAAGTATTCACAAATCAGTCAGGTGGAGAATGCCAATGCCATCATACTTCATCACTTAGGTAAACGATATTCACCAAGACATTACCCGGTCGATCAATGACATTTACACTACATACAGACAAGATAGAACAAATCCAGACCCCAGACACTAGATGAGCTGTCCTCTGATCTGTATAGTATGTAATAACAATTAGTTGATTAATTGATTAGGTCAGCAGTTCCCAAGATCACAGGGGGTGCGCCAGGATTTGTCTGCTCTGAGGCTTTCAAAATTACATTTTAATAGATTAGATCATAATAAAACACTAAATAGATGATTTATACAAAAGTCTGGATATAAAACTACTTAAAAAGATATATTTTTTTGCTACTTAGTCGCAAAATCGAACGGAATATTCATTTTCAATCCATATTTGTTGGCGTTTAGCCTTTCGAAAGCAACATTTTCACTGCTTGACGCACCTGTATTAACAGGGCAGTCTAGCAGCAGTCTAACAACACCGTAAATTACATTTATTTAACCATTTATTTTAGTAAGTTAATTAAGTTGTTACAAAAAAAGAGATCATATTATGTATCTGCATTCGCTTGGTGAATCCGTCAAGACACAATCACTTGCCGAGTTATATTCATTAAAGACAGTTGAAGAAAGAGAAAGTGTGGGGGGGAATAGGTTAAGGGAAATAGGTTGTGAACCACTGAATTAGGAAATCAGCTGAGCAATTTTGATAAGAGATTATTTGTCATTTATCGAGCAAAAATGCAAAATATTCTCTTCAAATGCTAGAATTTTCTGCTTTTCTTAGTTTGAAAAGCATGTAATTGTGAATTACTTTTGGGTTTTGGGGCTGTTGGTCTGACAAATAAGCAATTTTTAAGAGAGAGAACTTTTCAAGCAATCAATTGATTAATAAAAAAGCTAAACAATCAGTAAATCAAGCGATAATGAAATAATGATTACAACCAGCCTTACGTAATTATTTAGTTGATTAAGTAATGATTTCCCCATCTTACTTAAATACATTAAACTACTACAAACATTCATATGCAATATCAGTGTCAATTAAAAAATAATACTCCCCCTTGTGTTTACTGTCAGGCATCCATGAACCGTCAATAAATCAAAAGAATCTGCATCAGTAGCAGCAGGAATGGCTGAAAGTGTGTCATCACTCGGCATGTTTTGATGGTGTTCATGGGACGAGGGTCATACATGCTATGTTTGGCCTTCCAGCTGCTACGACCATTTTTAGTCCTCCGTGTCCTCTGCTGTGGTTAATGAACACTGGCCATTTCCCTGATCTCTCTGCCCGGCCAGAGGCTTAAAAATACCCTCCGAGGCGAAGGCTGTTGATGGCCGCCTCTGATCCTGCTAATCAAATCCTCCCCCCATGTACGAGAATAACAAAAAGCTCTCCACTTGACTTCCCTCTAACTAACGACACCACATGCTTTTTTCATTTCATCTGCTGACCAGACCAACGTCTAATAAACTCCTGCTTCCAGAAAAGTCCAACCTTTCCTTTTCCTCCAGCAAATTGGACCATTTTTAATTTATAATTGTGACCTTTGACTGCTCAGTGTGTTAACACCCCGGCTCATATAACAGTACTGTGAGCTCCAAGTGGGCTAACAATACTTTCTTTCAATTTAATTACATAGGCAAATAAAGTGGAATGAGTCTGGAGATGATATCGACTCCAGTTAAAGGATTCATCGCATACCTTTGTGCCTTTGAATTCAGTTTGAACAATGTTACAGACTGAAACCTGAGCAGCGAAAGATGTTCTTCCTTAGACTACGGCCCTTCATGCTGAATGTGTATGAATGGAAATTTCTGAGATTGTAACTCGATTCTGAAAGTACGCATATCGTATTAAGAGCGTATTATTCAGCCCTTTGTTCTTCAGTTTTATAAGGTTTCCCTCAATATGTGTTAAAGCAGCTTTCATTTCTAATATTTATTAATAAAGATTGAAAACATGAAGCATTTAGAGACTGAATTTCTCTACAAGGCTGCACAATTCAATGAGCCTGTTCTGATTCCCAAATACCAACGCTTTGCCACGGACGTCCGCGTTCGATACCGCTGCACAAGGCACCCTTTAGCGCCGGTATGAGACGCACTAGGCTTTCCATTAACTACAATGTAAAGCCATCCACGGCAGCTCTGAGAAAGTGCACCGGACGTGACTGTGGTGACGTAGTTTAAAGAGCGAAAGCGACACAGCGGGCGGGTCGGTGGGGAGGTTTATGGGGCCAACAAACACAAGGCTTTCATCCAGGAGACTTCTGTTTGTGTCCTGTGCATGAAGTTTCACTTTCACGTTACAATCAGCTGTTCATTCTTGTCCCGGGTTCACAACGTCAAGTCACATTTTCACTGTAAAAATGTAGTAATTTTAAGCCCAACTATATTGTTTTTTTCCTAAACCTAACTAAGTGATTTTGTTGCCTAAACCTAAGCAAGTTTTTGTTTTATTCACAACAAGTGTTAAGCACGTATTTACTGCAACCAAAGAGTGATACAGAGGGGTCGTGTCCGTATGTGAAGATATGGGATGAGAACGTGTTGATTCAATGAAAACATATCCAACGACATCAAAATACCATGCAGGATTGCTCTGAGTTGATATATGCATACTGTATATCATATAAATGTAGTTCTGGAATATAAACGCAGGGTCATCCAGTATAAAAGATGAACCTACCTTAAAGACAAAGGACACGTCTTATAGCATTGTAAACAACTCTGCAGTGTTTCGGCCCTCTGATAAGCCTCAAAAATTGAACTGGACTTCCTGGATCATGTTTCATCATCTCACTGATATCTGAAACAACAACCCCTTACATTTGTTTTGCTGTATTCTGAACGTCCGCTAACCTGTTCATCTTTTAATCTTTCAACTAATCTGAACAGAAATGTGAAGCTCTCCCTCTAATAGTTATACTGACAAACATGGGAAACCAAAAGCTAAATCTCCTTGCTGGAGGTTATGTACTGAGACAGATGTTTGGGTGTATTAGGTATGGCATTACTGTCACTGTGTATTAAACCCTACATCTGTATTGTCACAAATAAATCTACACCATAACACTTTTGCAGATACACAACAAACGGCCTGATAAACACTCTCATCCAGAATCTCGACAAACACACAACACACACACGTAAGGCCTATGTGCCGCCTCTTCCACCACAGTGGTAATTAAGTCTTCTGATTGCAGTGTATTATGACAGAATTAATGAAGCTTTTAATGAAAATTAGTAACACTTGGCTGAGGCCCCGTGTATCAGACATGCTTAGCAGCAAGCTGCAGTAAGCACAGTCAGATAAGCAGGGTAAGCCTACAGCTCCCTGAGACAGAACACAGTCAGTGAAGCTGTGCAGCATCTACCACGTCTCCGTGCACACTCAAAATATCCCCATCCACACACTATGTACGATCTGCAGGGCAGCTCTTTACTGAGGCACTAATTATAATCTACTATTTTGGTGCTCTTAATTGTTTCAGCTTCAGTCTAAGGGGGAAATATTATTTGCTGAGGTAATCCTCGTTGGCAGGGTGCCAGCGTAAATATCAGCGCTGTTTTTTTCAAACAAGGAAAATCAAAACTTTGCTCAGTGTTAAAAGGTCAAACTTCTCCTTTATCTCGCACAGTGTGAAAAGATTTAGTATCAGTAAGGACAATAAAACTTTTCCAGCTCTGTTCAACGCGAAAATTATGTGGTTAGCAGAGAATGGCTGCTCCATTACCATTAGTCAATGATAATAACACTGTCACACAAGGAGAAAGAAACAAACACATTTCCTATATGAATGAGGCATCGTGCTGTCTTATTGCAGTAATGTGGAGTAAACAGATACTTTACAGCCAAGTCAAGGAGCAGTAGGATTAAGTGCTTTGTCATCCTGATCTTGAACAAGTAGTCTGCCAGGGCGCTGCACTGATCTGTCTCTTCCTCTTTGAATCCTCCCTGAACAGCTGTGTGCCAGCCTGGCTGTAAGCACGGAGACTGCGTGGGACCCAATAAGTGCAAGTGCCACCCTGGCTTCACCGGCAAGACCTGCAATCAAGGTGAGCTCTCGCCTGGAATGTGTCAACAGTATGAATTCACAGATGTTACTTTGCAGTTGCTTGTGACTTTTTTACTTGTCATAGGGCACTGAAGTTTAAACGTTCACCACAAAGAAAGAGGGAGAGTCAGAATGGTCCTCCTGGACCACCCGATTAGACTGTTATCAGGCCATTAAAGAAGCGTTATCAGTGGTTATAAGATGGTTCAGAAGGGGCCTGCTACACCCACTAGTAGGTTTTAACATCTATTCACATGGTCAATCACAAAAAGGTGGTATAAAAGAAGACAACAGTGACCTAGCTACCACAGTAATTATGACAGGAGCAGAAGCGGAAGTCAGGCGCTGTAGTATAGATGGCCTGACACTCCATATGGGTGGAGGGCTTTCAACCAGGAGACTGAGGTTCGCATCCCGTGTGAAACCAACAACATGTAGTTGTCTTTGTATTCACAAGCATTAAGTGTCACTTTCTCTTTGGAAACTTAGTTATTTTAAGCCAAACTTGAACTTAAAAGGACAGTGTGTAGGATTTGGTGGCATCTAGTGGTGAGGTTTCAGACCAAATGAATACCCTCCGCTCACCTCTTCCTTTCCAAGCGTGTCAGAGAACTATGGTGGCCTTCAAGTAACGTAGAAACGCAAAAGGCTCTCTCTAGAGCCAGTGTTTGGCTGTTTTGTGCTACTGTAGAAACATGCCGGTGCAGCAAGGTGGACTCTGTGAAGAGGACCCGCTCCCTATGAAGGGCTCATTCTAAGCTAACGAAAACACAATTCTTAGTTTCAGGGTATTATACACTAATGAAATCATAGTTTTGAATACTATATTCCATTTCTAATAATAGATAACCCTAAATCCTAAACACTGGGCCTTTAACAAAGTGGTTTTGTTGCCTAAACCTGGAGAAGCCTTTTGTTTTAATTAAAAACGTAACACTTGATTCAGTTTTAAAACATGTTAGAACATGTTGCTTTTTAGTTTCGCTTTCACTTTTATAACATAGTGGGTGTAATAGGCCCCTTATGACCCACATCTATGGTACTTTTAGCGAGTGGTAGTGCCTATTTAATTGCCTATAATAGCAGTCGAATCGGGTGCCTGAACGTACCATGACTCAAAAGCACTGAGGCCTGCATTTTTCACATGAAAACTAAGTGAAGGAGAACCGCTGCCCTGAGCAATGGCAGGGTAATCATTGTTTATTGTGGCCAGATCTCCACCGCACAACACCAGCATAATAAAGTTGCCACTCCTGGAGCTGTGAAGCTTGTTTGCCACCAGCTGACAATAGTGAGAAGCTTTAATCACAAGGGGAGGAGGTGGAGAGAGAGAGAGAGTGCTGATTCAGCTCAAATGGAAATGAGTGGTGAGGCCACGTTGAATGATCCCGGGGGTGCATCCTCTCCTGTGAAGATAACATCTCAATTACTGACCTGAGATAACTTGGCTCGGCTGACGCAACCGATGCTATTGAAAGTGTGTTCGTGTGTGTGCTTGAGTTTTTGTGCATTTTCGTCACTGACAGATTGGACATGTTGGAAAGCGATAAAGCGTCCCAGTTAGTTAGGAAGTTGACGGGCATCCAAGCAGCTTGAAAATACTTGTGGAATTCACGCCTTAAGACAGGAATAGGATAGTGTGTAATTAAAAACAAGGGCTGAGGAGGAGGTGGAGGAGGAGGAGGAGGAGGAGGAGGAGGTGGAGGTGGAGGTGTTGAAATCCTTTCCGGAATGTTCCAAGTGACTCATCCTGTATTTGGAGGCTATAGGTGGCTCCTGTCTGCCCGGCCAGACGGCTGTACTTTGTCTTAATCCGCAACAAAGGGAGAGGGAAAAGGATCTGCGTCCCATATCCAACTACAATAGACTTTGCTGCCAACCATTCAGACAGACTTATCGGACAAATGTGATTCCAAGGCCTTTCAAGATGAAACTGTACTTTCAAGTGTCCATCGAAGCTCCATTTGTTCAATAAGCTCTAGACGTTTAACAGAGCTTTCCATTTTACTCGGCTTTGAGTGGCAGACATGCCCTTTCAGCCGATTTAGGTGGAGATAACCTTGGATTCTGTTTTGAGTTGGCACATGCTATGCAAACCAATTTAATTATTCTCAAACCATAGATTAGATTTTCTCATTTAAATGCAGCCTCCATTAAAGATTGATTCGAGGTTTGCTATTTGATGTGCCAGGTGGCCAATGTTTCGAAGCATTCTAATATCCTGCCCCTCCGGAGCACATTTATCTTGAGGAGTGAATGACTGTTGGGAGAGTTGCCCAGTGCTGCTTCCCTGACATCGATGCTGTTAAAGGTCAAATAGTCGCCCCAATAAACTGTAAAACATCATACAGCAATTTAGTGGAATCAACTAAGTAAGGAATGATGTACAGCGAGCTGGTCATTGTTGTGAAATAAACCCCTTCAGAGTGATGCAAGACGCAAGTGTCGCATCGCCCTGTTGGGCTTATTACACGGCTACTTTCTTAAGAAATCAATGATTTGACACAAAAACGGTCCCCCAGAGCCCGACATCAGAACTGCGTCCATAGCAACGGTCTGTTATACATAGCAACGGTCTGTTATACATAGCAACGGTCTGTTATACATAGCAACGGTCTGCTACAAAGAAATAACAGACCGTAGAACGCCATGATTGACCAATCAGAATCGAGTATTCAACAAAGCCGTGTAATAATTTTTTATAGAATGTAAATATTACATTTTAAGTTAATTCAACTTACAATTTCTCATTTTCATTTTCAGAACACTTGACTTTAAATAATGAGTTGAATGAGTTGAAATATTCTTCTAAGAGTTCACTAAACTCATGGAAATAAGTTTCTAAAGAAACATGATCAGCACATAAAAGATGTTTTAACCACATGGTAACATCCGGGTCTGAAAAGTGAAGCCAATGCTGAAGTGCCTTAAACTTGCATTCTTTCTAACAGCCAGCAGGGGGCGACTCCGCAAAAAGAAGTCTGATAGTATAGAAGTCTATGAGAAAATGAGCCTACTTCTCTACTTGATTTATTATCTCAGTAAACATTGTAAAAATGAGTTTATGATCTCAATCGTTAGTTTCAAGTCTTCTTCAATACAGCATGATGTTCATTTAGTAAATTATGGTCCCATTTAGAGTCAAATAGACCATAAAGCAGGGTATACTTTAGGCCGTGGCTACCTTGTGATTGACAGGTGGCTACCACGGCGTTATCTGGTCTGGAATTGTTTGTGTTTTCGTCTTAGAACTTTAACCCTTTCACAGTGTGTTTTCAGTTCATAAGAGTTCATTATAACCTTTTGGTCGCCTAAAAACATCTTATTTAGCATTCGGGTGTACTTTGCTCCACCCTCTCGTGTCACTTCTGGTTGCAAGAAACCAAGATGGCGATGGCCAAAATGCCGAACTGGAGGCTTCAAAACGGCAGTCTACAAACCAATGGGTGACGTCACAGTGACTACGTCCATTTATTATATACAGTCTATGGTTTTAACTCTTCTAAAGCATGCTGGGATGGCTTGTTTGAGAGTTAAAGCTCTCCAGAGACCCTTCTTTTTTGTATTTTGCAGAAAAAATACATTTGCTGTGTCTTTAATGTAGGCTATATTAAGTAATGATTGTTTCTTCTTATGATAATGAAAACAATGTGAACCATGTTGAAGGCTGGTATCCACTTCAGTCCCTCCCCCAATTTGAGCGAATCATTCAAGTTTAATTCAGTGAACTCCCATTACTGGGACGTGATGATGTCCCCAAAGAAGACGCTTAATGAGTAATAAGTGGAAAGAAGGATTCAAAAATTGTAATGCAGAATATAAACCTGCAAGTGCAGAGAGATATTTTGGACACACTTGCTCTGCTCTAAGTGGGAGGCGTGGACAGATGTGTGATCCCAGAGGCAATCAGACTAACAAGAGTGTTAAACACCTCAGGAACACCGTTTGTAATGGAGCAAAAACAAACCACAGGGGAAACATGAGTGTTTATACCAAACAAAAAGCATGGCAGATACTGTATTGATTTCACACTCTCCGAATCAAAGCCCTATTTTCCTCTGTCAAATCATTATGAGCTGGTACTCTTATGAGAGATTTATACTTCAAGGACGACATGTCTGTTTTTAGTGCCAGCTCTTTTCACCTGCCAAGTCATTTCACCTCAGTGTTTATTTCACTTTCATTGCTTCTCCTGTACAGAAAATCTCAACACCTGAATGGGATATCATTGGAATGATTCTGATTATGTTCGTCATTTAATTAACTGGCACTCGCCTGTCAAGAATAATAAGCACTACTTGGAGAATCCCTATCGTTTTTAGAAAGCGCTACACCTTTGGTGCTGATGAGAATTGGATCTGTCATACAGCATGGTGAGGACAGACGAATACGCTCTCGCTGCACAAATAAACTCATTATAGGGATAATCTGTTTAACAGTTTGGCAGCACACCCCTCCCCTCCCCTCCCCTGCTGATCCAATCATTTTAATAAGATGATTATTCTGTGCAGGTGGATTTAATTGGTTGTAGTTGACCTGATGTTAAGACGCTATAAAAGATTTTAGCTGGAGGAGTGACATCGCAGAC
Organism: Adelosebastes latens; assembly: GCA_916700685.1. Taxonomy (NCBI): domain Eukaryota; kingdom Metazoa; phylum Chordata; class Actinopteri; order Perciformes; family Sebastidae; genus Adelosebastes; species Adelosebastes latens. The sequence continues at coordinate 16,768 of CAKAKR010066924.1, read as the reverse complement.
ATCAGAAGCAATACAGCTGCTGCGCCTCCAGATGCTGCTTTCTTTTTTTCCCCCCTTTTCTGTCAGCCATCTATATAATTAATAGCACTTCAAGTATGATAGTCTCGAGCTGCGGTTGAAGTAAATATGCAATTTGTTTCTTTATCTGTTTTTAGAATACTAGTGCACCCGTTCAAATTGTGACGTGCCTCTTCAGAACGGGTCGCTTGGCCTCTGGTGTTGCTGTTTGCAGCTTTCTCGAGAACTGCTCATCCAGACAACTTCACACTCTTAACTTAACAACTTAACACTGCGCTTCCTTGGATCCTGACTGACCTGTCATGACATAGTTGCATCCCCTAGCAATGCTAGAGAATATGTGGTATTTGGGTGCAAAAGCTCACACATTTTATGGCCTCAATGAAGCCAAACCCACATTCAATGTGTATGAATCAGCCTCAGACTTTACATACGTCGATCAGATGAATGGTTTTCGAGCCAGTTACTGTCCAGTAGATCTCCGGTCACTCCGGTCTCTTTTTTTCATCTCTTCTTGAGTGTACTGTAGCGAGTGACGGACAGCAAGCTGTACCCAACATGCCGTTCGACGGTGTAACATTTAATATTGTATTGAGCAACAGAGACCGAGCTGTACCTAGCATGCTATTCGGCGGTGTAACAGTTAATATTTTAGCGAGTGACAGAGAGCAAGGTGTACCCTGCGTGGCGATCGGATGAACAGTTGTCAAGAAAATCGCAGGACAGACACTGACCCATTCCAAATCTCCACACTCTCGAACCCAAGACTTTGAGGCGCGATCCTGCAAAGTTGGTGTGGGTTAAGGGCTGTATTCCCTGTCAAATCGTCAAGTGCTCAAGGGCTCTCTTGCAGACGTTTTGAGCCCTTTATGCACGCTATCCATAAGTCCGCATTTCTGGAGACTTTGCCTGAGGGAATTACCCACAATTCATAGCTTTGTGACATTAAATACGGGGTTACCACGGGAAGCCCGGAGGCACTAAAGAAAAAGGTAAACAAAGAGGACGGCACATGGGTGTTCAGCCTGGCTTAAATTTACACAGAAGCATTAACATTAAGGAACACATGAAATCACAGGAATGCAAGCGTTAGACTATATTAATCACCTCGTGTTTATTCATCAACAATTTCTTTTAATTTTGATTAATGAGACTGTTTTGACAAAAATTAGTGAATTGATTATTTGAGTTACCTCTCGTCCGGTGAGGCAAGAGCCTGGAAGGTGTCGTCAAGGTAACGTGATATGTCGCCGCAAAGTGCTGTCCCATTCGATTCCTATTTATACCATTTCAAGCCCTTGCAGCCTCTCACACTCAAGAATTTACCAGGTGACGTCAGTTAAATCCCTGAGGGTTCGGAGCTTAAGGCTTTGGGATTGGGCCATCCTTCCATTTTAGTTAGATTAGCTAATAATCTGGACCTTTCACTGCTTTATCTTGGCGAAGGCACTTTGCTGTCTGGAAAATGTTCTGATTTAGATCAGTCGAGGTGTAGACAGAGACTGGTTGTTGGCTTAGAAACTGATCCCTCTCTGTCACTGTTTGTCTTCTTAGCTGTCTGCTGTTAACAATCAAACAGCTGCTATAATCTACGTATTGCATGCATGTCATCATACTGTGTATTTTCCCTCAATTATCATCTAATTATCCCAAATTGTATTTGTTTTTATCTATGTTCTCTTTTATAACAAGGTCATTCAAGGGGATATGAAGTAGTATTTGTCCTTAACTGACCCCTATAAGCAGGAAGCAGGAACTGAAATACAATAGATAGAACTGATCTCCTCCTAACCTCCTCTTGAGTGGTGATTGTAATGATGCAAAAAATAATGTCACATGTTCACTGTGAGGATGATTAAGCAAGTGAGTCACTACCAGGGTTGAACAAATGTGTTTGAAGAGGCAATGTTACAGTATAAAAGGCTATGGCAGTATCTGCTCATACCAGGTTCTGTCTTGCAGGACTGTCTTCTATTACTGAGCCAATTTAAAGGCAGGAAAGTGTCACATGTATACAGACCAGAAAGTGAGATTTTCAAGCAGCATTAAAATCTCAGCACCTGGCTGGATTGTGATGAGATCAGATCAATAATGTCATCAACCTCCTAAAGATTCTTTTAGCTTATTTTGTTTTTATCACGGAGCAAAAGTCTTGCTCCGTTAAATGAACAACAGCGTCTGTTTATTGAGTCCCACGTCTGATAACATGTCTGATCCCATCAGATAACATGCAGAGTTTGTCTCTGGGGGAGATTTTTGATATGACACTATGGCCTCATGTTCCAGGAAAGCTGCTCTGTTTTCCAATTTCATGGGATATTGTTCAAGCTTAGCTTCTGTCCAAACAATTGAAAGATGTATTGCCCAGCACATACACATTTAAATGTCAATTGTTCAAAACACCTTTCAGTTAGGGCTGCCTCCTCTTAGTCGACTAATCGGTCGTTTTGGTCTTAGTCGACTAAGATTTCTTGAGTCATTTTTTATGCTTGTTTTCATGCTGAATGACTTGATTTTAAGAAACTTATTTACTCATCTCTGGTAAACACAAGATTTGAAGTGATGCTTTTTTTGTGAATCTTTGTGGAGAAACTCAGTTTCACAGATCTGTCGATTCAAAATCGTATGAATGTTAGTCAACTAAGAATTTCTTTGCTCGAGGACGGTCCTACTTTCAATATAATGCAGTCCAGTGCAGCACCAACACTAACTACTACTGCAGGGCTATTATATTTCCTTAGATTTTACAGGTTTACTTAATAAACTTGTGATTTCTTATATAGTTTTTAAAGATGTTTTAGTTCTAAAAAACTTTTAAGCCAGTGTGTTCCTCATTTGCTTTCTGCATAGACTGTTTACCTGCGTGACTACAACAAGAAAGGCAAAGACAGTGCTGCACTGGTTACACGATTCTCTCAGTGAATTATTTATAGCTACCAAAACGTCTTATACCAATATACCCATCCATGGTGTCTATTAGCAGATGAGGCCTGCAACAAGTGTTTCTGTCCTGGGTAGAGTTGGCAGGAATGCAGTAGGCTTGCATAACCTCTCAGCTTAAAGGTACCGCTTCCCTCAATAGGGAAACGCTTGAATGATTTGAAGCGTGCGAAACAGTCCGAGGTAGCTGTATCATCTTCCTGTCACTTAACAATAGGTGTTGTTAGCTGACTGCCGGAGGAAAGGTTGCTGGATGGATGGATGGATGGATGGATATAGGCAGAGAAGGGAGGAGGGGCTGAAATTCTTGAGGCTGAAGGGTTTGTAGTCAAGCAGTGATTTGGTAACTCCTGCCTACCTTTGAACCTCCAAATTACAAACTGAGAAGGGATCCTCTGAATCCATGTGATACTGTAATTCTCTCAGATCCTATTTCCCCCTCACGACAAAGAAGGAATGCAGAAGAGAGACGAGGGCAGGAGGAGAAGGGATGCAAAAACTGTTTCTCCCATGTGCCCTAGAATTTTTGTTCTCATATTCAGCTCATGTCCAATTCCCACAAGTGTAATCCTCTTTGCTGCATAATGTTCCTCTTTACTTTCCAGGAATGTGGTGTGGTCAGAGGTGTGTTAATCCACTGGTTGGTGCTTTTTGTTCTCACTACATCTCTCTCTCTCTCTGTCTCTCTCCTTTTATCCTTCTTACTCTTTCTCCACCCTTTACTACTTTATCTTCGATCAAACCCCC
>CAKAKR010066924.1:0-13043 GCA_916700685.1 Adelosebastes latens | reverse complement strand
CCCCCCCCCCCCCTCCCCCCCCCATCCCCTCGAACTCATTTCCTTTTGTCTAAAGAAGAAGAGCTGGACTATTTAACCCCACCAGTGTGGGCCAGTCACCTTCCTATCTTTCTTCCTGTGGACCATCACCCAGCGAGGGTAGTGATGGAGGGTGAGATTCGTCGATCGACCTCCCCCCCCAGTACCTTCTCCCCTTCTTCCCCATCTTAGCAACATGCATGGTGCTGCACTGTGCGGACTGCAGAGCAGTGAATGTCACTCTCAACTATTTTCTTATGTCTTCCTGTCCTCCTCTGGCAGAAGAGACACCACAGAACAGTAGTTTTTTGGTAGAAATGCCAGCATAAATGCCAGCATGAATGCCAGCATGTCACGGTCTTCACCACTGCTTTTTCTTTCACTCTAAGAAACAGTTTCTCAGTACCAAAGAGCCATTATGATTTCCCTTATTGCTCTGCACCCTTCTCCTCCCTCATTTTCCTCTCCGGCTTTTTTTGAGCACCTGGAACAAAGAGCTCCTCCTTCCCTTTAAAACCATCATCAACATGGACATGACTCCTCCATCGCTGCTAGAAAAAAGGCCTTGAGTTCTAACCAGTGTTATCTTCTTTAGAGTCGAGCATATCCCCAAGAAAAAGCTTTCTGCTAATCTCTCTGTCAGTGATAGAGGCGTGTCGGGAATGTAGCATAGCATACCTCAGTGGAGCTGACCCAATAAATCACTCCACTTTGCATCACTTCAGATGTGTCTCAGCAGTTCATTTAGCGTACAGTGAACACCCCGGAGGGGCACGCCACCTCTGCTATCGCAGGTTCCTGCAGTCCTGGGGCCGTGTCGAACTGTCAAATGGTGGTCATATCTTTCTGTTATCTCTCAGTTTTTCCATCTCTCTGTGTCCTTTCTCCGTCTTGTCCCTTGTGCTCTCTCTCCGTCTTGTCTGTTTCTTTTCTACACGGACGAGGCCCTGGCTGCGTCTTGTGTCTGGCATGTTGCTGATGCTCACGGAGCTGCCTCTGTCTGAGAATGTGACCATTTCAATAATCCCTCATTTACATTTTTAAGCTGTTTTTGCAGTGCAACGGGCAAGTGGAGACCTGTGCTTCTACCACGCTGACAATGGACAGTGTTGCTATGGTTTTCTGTAATCACAGTAATGAGAATGCCAGTTGTTTACTGTGAAAACCAGGGAGGAAAACAAGGTTGACACCGCTAATTAAAAAAAGTGACGAGCGTGTGTGTGCGTGCGCGCGCATGTGTGTGTGTGTGTGTGTGTGTGTGTGTGTGTGCGTGCGTGCAAGTGTTGTGGACATAATCTTGTGGGAGAAAGAGACAGTTGTGGGGTTTGGATTTGGACTGTGAAGAGCTTAGCTTGCTGTCTGACAAGGACAGGACAAATCATTTTAGTTTGTTTTGATAAAGAGTTAAGAAGCGTTAATATCAGTTCAGAAAGAAAGTAATTCTTTTCAACAGGCTTTAAAAAAAACCCACAGTGGTCTCCATATTCATGTGGTGCACACCAGCTGTAGCGCAGACACGGTGGCAGTGCAACAACAACTGTTCAATTTCAGTATCATTTTGACACGACACCTGTGTTTCTTAGAAAACACAGGTGCTTAGAAAACCTCTTTTTGCAAGCACAACTGCAAACAGAAACTTTGGCCTTATATATTCGTTGTCATTTTTTATATCTACTGATGAATTTAGATCATAACATTAAAGCTGCAGTCGGAAGATTTGGAGCAAATATGATTAAAACAAGTTATTTTTATAAAACTGTCACTATATCCTGACAGTAGAGCATGAGACAGGTACTGTGCCTCTGTGTCCTCCGGTGCTCCTAATGGCATCTGCAAGATTTCACAGATCGGAGGAAAACAACCAATCAGAGCCGAGCTGGAGCCTTTCGTCTCTGAGCAGCTGTCAATCACTCGCGAAATCCGACCAAAGGCGACAAATAGTCATTACAGTAACAGAATATTGATTCATATTTGATCAACGCTGCCTAGTATGACCGTTTGATCGTTTGATCGGAGTTCACGACTGATAGAGAGCTGCCTCCGTTTAATGAACAGCCAATTGGAACACTCTCTCTCTGAAATGACTTGTGATTGGCCAAAGTCTCCATGAGGAGGTGCAGAAGTCTAGTTTTCTCTCAGAACACTTCAATGACAATATTCTGAAAGGTTTTTGCCCAATGATGACAAAAACATTCTGCCTACTGCAGGTTTAAACACTACCTTTAATCAAATAACATTTAGCTTGCTCGTCACACATGCTCGCCCACATGTAAAAATAAATGACACTCCTAAATGTCGGATCCTTGTTATCCTATTCAGTGAAAATAACCCTATAAAGGTTTAACTATGCTGGCCCTCATGTAACAACTGCATTCACAAACTGACGCCTATACATCCAGAAGAATTTATAGTCATTGAACATAACATAAAGCCTGGCGGGACTCGGTAGGATTCAGCAAGCAGACGGTCAGTCCAAATTCCAGCCGCGCCTACTGCCTCAGCCAACGTGGCTTTAGTAGACCAGCAGCTTACCATTAATAGAAAGTGGGGTCTGATATACAAACTAGGCATCTGCTCCGTCATTCATCTAAATTAATCTATGGTATCTGTTAAATGGAGATGGTATGCGGCACTCAAAGAATGCACCCCGCATATGTCCACAGAGCTAAACGCGGAGACATTTACAAAGTGCGGCCGGCCAAGATGAAAACGAGCCCTCATGTGCTGTACAGTGAGACTAAATCTATTTGTGATGGTTCTACTGTATCCAAGAAACGGGGGGGATGTTCATAGTCTAAGTTATTTCTATTCCTCGGAGCCTGTGTTATCATTCCAGTGTGATGAATTCCTGTGTAGTCACATGTTGTATTTTCCCCTTTTGGGCCTGGTGCTCCCGACGGACCCCACAGAAGATGTTTTGGTGATGAGATATTCACTTCCATCAATACCCGTTGTCTCCGTCAACATCCATAAGCCTTTAAACCCCACACACTCATTAGGAATTACTCAGGGAAAAGTGTTGAGCCAAAGCCAAGAGTGGCCTTAAATTCGTTCAGCCATTCATAATCTGAGCCTTTATTTAATTTGAAGGAATATATTAAGCTCAATGACATGCACACTTTCACATTAAAGGAATTATAACTGAGAACTTAACAGCAACAGTATGATTTTGTCTGATATCTGAACAAATGTTTCCTTATGAACCATTGCAATACAATTTGGCTTAATATGTGTTAAATCTCACAGGTTTTAAAAGTAATGTTTTACTCTCAGAGACACTTATTGTGATTCACTGACAAATACCAAACATCGCAAGGACTATTGTTTTATATATCAAAGTATATCAAAGTACTGATATAAGTAAAAGTAAGAAGAAGTAAGAATACATTTTGGAACCAACCCTCTTCAATTCAGTGATGTTCTGCAAGAGCAGTGACACTATTTTCTTTATGAGAAAACTTAATCTTGAAAATTGCTTTAGGAGGAAAAGGAGGTTTAAAGAAAACTGAAATGAAAAATCTTCCTCTCAGTGTCAGAACAGCATAACTCCAGGCTACTCTATAATCCCTCTCTTTCTCAAAGTATGAGCACAGACAGAATCAAGAATGTGCTTAAAAGAGTTATTGAGTGTAGTGACGTAGAACAAATACACAACGAACATGGTCAATTACAGTAATGAGACTAATTAGTTCATTTCCACCACAGATAAAGGCAGCATGATCAATAATGTATTAAAGGGTAACTTTGGTATTTTTCAACTTGGACCCTATTTTTCCATATTTTTGTGTCTATGTGACTAATGGGACCACAAGTTATGAAATTGGTCCAGTATTGAGGGAGAACGCTGTAACCGGCAGCCGCGAAATGAGCTGTGAGGGCAAGTGAGCAGCGTCAATGTCCCATTGCTTCCACTGAAAGTGCTTATTTTTGCCACTGACAGGCTCAGATTGTTATTAGAAGTGTCTGACAACATCATGGAAAGAACCTAACAGAGAAGTAAACATTTGTCTTACCTTTAGCTTGATCTGGTCTGTATGTTATTGTGTCCAAGTCCTGCTCAAGGAGAAGTCTCGTTGTGAAATCTGAATATCTGCATACTCTGGCTCAAATAAATACGGGCGGCCATCAAATTCAAAAATCTCATCCACACTGTTGAAATCATCTAAATATTGAGCCATGACATTGTAGATCTTTTAGATAACACTAAGCTACACTTTCTGTACTACAACACAACAAACTCTCGTATTTCTACCATGAATATATTCCACTATTCCACCGTTGTCTTCCGGCAACACGTCACCTCGCCAGATTTGGAGACTCTTTCCATAATGTCACACACGTATAATAACAATCAGAGCCTGTCAGGGACAAAACAAGCACTTTTAGTGGACGCAAATGACAATGCCAGCTTGCCCCAGTAACACTATATTGCAGTTTGTGAGCAGCTCCTGTCTGCAGCGCTCTCCCTCAATACTGGGCCAATTTCAGAAATTGTTGTTGCTATTAGTCAGTCAGACACAAAAACATGGGACAATTCAGGTCCAGGTTGAAAAATACCAAAGTTACCCTGTAAGAAAGACGTGCATCTAGAATGCATATTGGCCTTTTTCCACAGCAGATATTTTGTCTTTTGCTAGGAAAAGCACAGGTGTAAGTAACATTTTAGTCAGGACTCCTTACTTCAAGTTTTAACAATTTATTAGAGAGGGCAGAATGAAAAAGAAAAAGCCAGCCTCACTGTATGGACCACCTCAATGAACGAGAAGGTCGTGAACATGCATTAAAGAGAACGTGTGATTATAAAACGACTTCTGTCCCTACCTGAACTACCGCCATGCTCCATTAATGATGGCTCCATTTTCCAGCCTAAGTAGGGTACAGACATTAATTAAATATTATTATTAATTACACCTGTGTGTAAAACTGTCTGCTGTGAAGAAAAAGGCAAAAGAGCTATGTAACTCTTTTTGGTTTCTTTTTCTACAGTTTGAATGCTTTGTTATAAATGTAACAGACATCAAGATTAAATCAAAGCACATTTCTTCTAGTGGCGTAATGGACTGTAACTACTAACAGCAGTGATGGCTCTGTGCCATTCAGGTATGCATGGCCCTGCAGTCTGCTCTCATTCACTGTTAGTAGCTATACCTACTAAAAAGTAATGCCCATTAATTCGTATATATCCACAAAATCAATTGGTATGTAATCCACGGAATTGTGGACCAGGAAGTATAAAGAGCGACAAACGCCATGTAGGAAGGAGGTTGGAGTGGATTGGTCAAAAAACACTGGACTTTCACCCAGAAGACCAGTGTTCACCCTGTGTGAAACCACAATCAATGTTGATTTATTTGTCACGTAACTTCCGTACTTAAAGGGACTATTTGTAACTTTCAGAAATACTTGTTAACAGCGACACCTGTGGCCGTGAAATCAACGAAAGTCAGCGTCGAGCTCGTGCTTGCTCGCTCTAAATATACCTGAACGAGCATCGCCCAAAACAGTGAGGTGACACACGTCAGCTAAAAGCACAATATCACTCTATATTTCACCTGCTTGGCAGTAATGTTAGCGGTCCAGACGAAGGTCTCTCCATGAATCAATGCTGATCCTAGTGTTGGCTTTTCCTGCTTCAGCGCAGGCTGAGCGCAGGCTTCAGCAGCGAAGCTCTGCAGCGAGGAACTTGTCGTCTCCGCCCGCAGCCGGAGAGCTCTGACCAGGTGCCGAAGGGAGACACCGGCACCCGGTCGGTAACGAGACGACAACGTTTCTCTCTGAAGAGAGAAACTTCTACTTCACAAGACACGGGAAACCTCTGTTGGTCTGGAGGAGCTGCAGCAGTTATTTCTGCACAAACGTCCACTGTACATTCACTAGATATTCTCAGAGCTAAACTAACTCTTCTGCAGTGTGGAGTGAGCGCGCGTTCACGTCTAGAGGTGGAGCGAGTACGCGAGAACGCGCGCGCTGTCTGAGTGAAGGCGAGCAGGCAGAGGAGCAGAGGCAGCGGCCACACGCGAACGCGCATATGCGAGCGCGCATGTGTCTCGACCCGGTACATTTATACGCTTAGAAAGTTACAAACAGTCCCTTTAATTTATGACACCTTCTGAGTTATTTTAAGCCAAACCACGATCTTTTCCCAAACCTAACCAAGTAGTTTTGTTGCCTAATCCTAAGTGGATCTTTTCCTAAACTTAACCATGTTGTTTTATTTTGAAAAGACCGGAGCTGAAATTGACACGTGCGTCACATGTTGCTGGACATTCGTTGGAATACGCATGAAAAATGAGGAATAACTTTTCCTAAGAAATCATACAAACCGTTATATGAGGATACGTTGACCTGTAACACCTAAATTGAATGCAAACATCATTAATGTTATTATTTACCCCTGTGTGTTTAATACTATGACCTGTCAATAATATCTGCCTTATAGAGCCACCTAGCTCTTATTGGTTGGTTTGCTACAATTTGGATGTTGTGAATGTCACTTTACTTTAGTTCTTTAAAGTAAGTGTCCAATGGAGTCTATAGTAAGAAATAAACATGTTTACTTCTTTAACTCTGCATTTTTAATGAAGGACACGTTGACTTGTCATTGCTGGAAGTACACAGGTGTAACTAATAACATTAATGGTGTCTCTGTTCCATTCAGTAAGTCATCTCGGGGAGATAACATGCACAACACCAGGGCCCCGGAACTGAAATATATAAATGAAATGAGGACACGATTAATGTTATTAGTTACACCTGTGTGTTTCCTGCTATGACATGTCAAAACGTCGCTCTCTAGTTCTTGGTTGGTTGGTTTGCTACAGTTTTAATGTTGTGAATGTCACTTAACTTTAGTTACAGTCCTTAAAATAAGATTTCAGTGAAGAAGAAATGAACAGCCATCATAAACCCTTCACATGGAGTACGCTTTGACTTGTCGTAGCAGAAAGTATGCAGGTGTAACTAATAACATTAATGGTGTCTCTGTTCCAAGTCATTCCAGTGAGGCAACATATACGCAACACCAGGGCCGTGCGACTGAAATATATAAATGTTGTGCTGTGCGACGGGTATAATGACTTGAATTTGCATAAGCATTTGACAGGTGTTGAGCTCAGGGGGCATATTCCTTTCTCCCAGGAGCCCCGAAGTCAGACAGCATCATTTTCTAATACGGTTTTCCCGGGCGGTTGTGGGTGAGATTTCTCTACTTTTATGCCTGCATAAAAATACTGGAATTATGTGTGGATGTTGCAGGAACTAGCACATGAAGTCGTGGTGAGTCAGAGGGTATAATAGCATCTTTTATCACTTGCAGGTAATGGGCAGGTTGACAGTCGACACTGGCTTCCTGTTAAATCATCAAAGAGGGAAGTCGCAGGCGTGTCAGAACATGGCACTTCCTCGAAGACACCCCCGCCCCCTTCCGAAACACACACATTAACACACCGACGCACAGACAGACACATAAATGGATGGGCGAGGTTTGACACCGTTGACCTCTTCACCTTTGCCCTCTGACTAATTTCACCTCTGTGTAGGAGTCTCTCTCTCTCTCTGTCTGTCTGTCCTCCAGTCCTCTTATGCCGTCTCTCTCTGTCCGCAGACCTGAATGAGTGCGGGCTGAAGCCGAGGCCCTGTAAACACAGGTGCATGAACACATATGGGAGTTACAAGTGCTACTGCCTCAACGGCTACATGCTGATGCCTGACGGGACCTGTGGAAGTGAGTCTGTCCCTCACAAACACACACAAACAAACACACACGTCTCTGTCTGTATTGTTGTGGATATTTTCATCCCCGATCTATTTTCTCCCTCATTTTTTTCTGCTGTGTAGCCTGGACGTGCTACTGTGAAGCCTTTCTTCACTTCACTACAAATGTACTCATCTGAATGCCAGTGCAAGGCAATACTGATGACATATGCTCTCTATTATAAAATACGTTGTCCCACTTGTGTGAGTACATCTGACAGCAGCCTCGCAATCTTTTGATAGACTGTTTTGATTAAAGCCCCACGTTGATGCACTTCATTACAGCAGCTCCACAGTCTGCAGAACCCCTCTGAAGAACCCTAAGTAGAAAAGTATGAAAGAAAGCCCCTCAAGTGAGTGTGCAATTCTTATTGTTTGCCCTGAGGTATTCCACAGAATGGGAGTTAATGCCCGTACATGTCTCACTGTAACTTCTGTTTCCCACCTGATAACTATTTTCTCCTCACGTTTCCAGTCGACTATAGCGTGACTCCCTCCCTCCTCTTTTTAATTAGTTCTTTTTTTATCAGAGGAAAATTCATTTCCCCCTTTTAAAGTCTGAATCGCTAACCACTTGAGGCAATCTCAAACAATTCCAGGTGTTGTTGTGTGATGATGGCACGATAGTGTTAAACACCTTGCCGCTCTTCTTTTCTCCCCTGCTACTGCTTTGATCAATAGATCGCTGTAGCATTTAATCAGCCTGGCCTGCCTTAGTCATCAAACTGTACTCCAGGGTGCCTGCGGCAGCTGAAGTAGCAGCGGCAGCATGAGCCTCACTTTTAATTTCCTTTTTAAGGTCCGAAGTTATTGAGTGAAGCTGAACAAAATCTTTTCCATTATATTATTATTATTTTGGAGGGTCTTGATCTTCCCGGCACGGCTCCACAACAGAGGCGTTGCACAGTATACACACACACTTTGATAGGGTTTGGATGGATTATGATTCTTTAGGTGTAGTGAAGTGGGTGAGGGAAGCGTGGGCTAAGGTGTGAGCACAGAGCGACTGCACAGCACAGCAATCTAATAATGGCAGTGTGTGCTGTTCTGTTGTCTGCACCTCAGGGTCTACCCAGCTAATATCAGGCACTAGCCTGGCTCTCACACACTGGCTGGAGGATAAGGATAAAGTGTGAGCGTGGATGTGAGAAGGAAATAAAGTGACAGTGTGAGCATTACAAACTACCCCCCCCCCACCCTTTTCTCTCCCTATTATATGTGTTGTGTTTCCCTTGTGTCCATCAGACGCTCGCACTTGTGGCATGGCCAACTGTCAGTACGGCTGCGAGGTGCTGAAAGGAGAGGTCCGATGTCAGTGTCCGTCGCCGGGGCTGCAGCTGGCTCCGGATGGAAGAACCTGCGTGGGTACGTCCCAGTCTTTATATATCTCCACAGGCCTGAAAACTGAGCCGTATGTTACCACTCCCTTCCATGAGCTACTCATGTAAAGCATCACAAACAAGAATGTTTTACTTTTATTTTTGTATGTTCTCCTCAGCCTTTAAATTGATTATCAAATGCAACTGTTTTGGCAGAGCAGGAAAGAAAACTTGGCAGTGAAAATTCTATTTTGGAACTCAAACAAAACCTTCAGCGAAGCTGAAATTCATCCAAAAATATTTACCAATACGTCTTTTTTTGCTTTGATGCAAGGACCCCAGCAATTTAGCAGGCCTTGTCAACCGAATGGGGACTTTATTCCACTTCCTTCCTCCAGCTTTCACAACAGAAATATGATCAGGGGAAGCCCACCCGCGACCCTCCTCCTATCCTCCCCCTAACCTCCCCTCCTCCTATCAGAGGGGTAACTAACAGATGAAGGGGCAGTTGAGGCAGTTAACCTGTGTCAGGTTTAAATACAGGCTGTCCCAGACTGGACTGTTCCTGTTACGCTGCCTTATAGTCCCACTTAACTGTGGGCTGCCTAATGGGGGGCGGATTTCTAAGACAGGACGGACATCAATCATGAAAATTGATGGAGGAGGGGGAGGAAAGGTTTCCTGCAACAGGTGTTACGACAGTTTATTGGAATGTTTCCGGATCCATCGAGAAGTCGACGTTTTATGGAGAGTTTTGAATCATATTTATGGAGGCGATGACTTCTAGTAGCAAGAGCCCTAGATGAGAGTCTGAATAGATGCAGAGCTGTTTTTACTCATCATGATGCTGTGAAATGAGTCAACACATTGTTGTTGTAGCTTTAAACGGGGCCTGTTTCAAAGATCCAGTTTAGGAGTAAAAAAGTATTTTGCTGGGTGTGAGGAATAAGACTCTTTATCAAGCCACTTATTCCTACGTACAGCAAAGTGTAAGCACATTCCCATGCTACACATATTTTCTATTTCTATTGATGCACATATGATGACGAATTCAAGTCTGTCTTTCCTGTTTCGCTGCGATCTCCAAGAACAGCCAATCAGAGACAAGGATTAACCCTACATCTGCCCCATTGTTCTTTTTTTATCCTTGCAAGTTACTCAGATACATGTTTTTCTGCAAAAACACAATTTGTTTTTCCAACAAATTGTATGTTTTTATTTGTATGAACTAGCTCCAGTACCAATTAAAATGTTAAATTAATCAGTCTAATATTTTTGATATATGGGATGTATTAATTGGGATGACATATTATAAAAATTATGAGAAATGGAAACAAAAAGAAAATCAAACTGAAACAGGAAAGAGTTAAAAATTTCCAAATTCCGGCCTCCAAGCGTTCCAGGTGCATCGTAAACGAAAACCATGGCTGACTGTGAAAAACTGATGTTTCTTTTGCAAGTGTGCACTTAATTGAACACTGCAGTGCAGCCTACAGATTTGTTTCGGCTTCGTTTTTTTTTTTTTTTATCATTTTCTCAAATATGTTTTTGTGCAGAGAAGATAACTTTCAGAGAGTGTTTACCATAACCAGCTACTAAATAACATGGCATTGAGCTGCTGCTAATTTCCAGGTCCATGTTGAAAAATACTGAAGTTACCCTTTCAGTCTGAATTTAAACTTTTAGCAGTTTGACAAATACAGGCCCAAGTGTTTGGATTTATAGATTTGATGTGAAATGTAGTCTGTTTTAAATTTCAAATAGAGTTTTTTTTTTAACTGTGCACCTGCTATTTGTGTTCTCAAAGTGGATTAGGCCAGAAATCCCTTAAGAAGGGTGTCCGACGATCCACTAGAAGGAAGTATTGACTTGTTTTGCACTGTGACAGAAAACTATCTGATTAATGACAAAGTGTATTGATATTTTTGCATTGTTGCAGAAGATCCGTATGAGGCGGCTTCGTATTTCAATGCTGCCTCTCATAGAAATTGCTTAATTCATCAGACGAGTTGTCAAGTAAAACACAATTGCAGGGCTTAATATTGGCCGATGTATAACTATGAATAAAGGTTTGAATCGGATGCTTAAAGATTTGCTGCTTTGAAAGACGAGTCGTGGCTGTCTTCAAAGCTAGATGCATAAAAACAGGCATTTGTAATGCTACTATACATCTTGACACAGTGACTATATTTATGTTTGCTCGTGTATGTATTACATAGTAATTCACCACTGCTCTGTCAGTAGCTAAAAAATTCAACTGTTGGCCATTAAGCAGGTCCACAGGAGCAGTTTGGGATTAAGCACCTTGCTGATGAGATCCTCAACAGTAGTTGTTAAGGGATAAGAAAGCTCTGCCCACTTACTTCACTTGCTTGTTTTCCCAGCTGGACCAGGTGGGTCTGTGTTAAGGTCCTTTTACAAACAACAGTCCCTGTGGCTCCACGCTGTCTCAGCCTCATTATGCAGCAAATAAATTAATAATTTTAAGGCAAATGTGTAAGCCTCTCTGTGTCTAAATATTAATGCCCACATGCCTGCAAAGGTGATCAACAGAGACACTTCGAATAGGTCTTTAAATAATGAAACAAGGTATTGTGCATTGTATTCTGCTCACTGAACAGAATACCTAATGTGCTTTGTTCATAAATGAATACTAACCAGGGAAGGTAAAAAAAAAAAAAAAAGCCTCCTGGTGTGAATTGAGATGTTTGTTTAATTTTGAATTGTCTTTTTTTTTTTAACCTTGTTTCCCATTGCATTGTGTTAATTTAAATGCATTATATACTGTATGTGACCAACTTTAAAAGGATTGTTTAGTGGAAACTGCTGAATACATTATATTTTAATTTGAATATTTTCTTCTGTGTAATAAGCGGCATCTCTTTTTCTCTTGCAGATGTGGATGAGTGTGCAGCAGGCATAGCAGTGTGTCCCAGGTTCAGGAAATGCATAAACACCTTCGGTAGCTACATCTGCAAGTGCCACGAGGGCTTTGACCTGCAATACATCAATGGGAAATACCAATGCATAGGTACTGTCACAAGGTCTCCGCAGTGAGGCGTTTACAGATAAAACTTGCAAAGGTCATAAATGTGCTGAGATGTTTTGACTTATAACCAAGTTATTTTTAGTGATGCAGGTGTTGTTTTTACACCAGACGCTGAAGGAGCAAATAGAAAAAATAGTGCACAGACACGTACACATAAAAAATGCACATTAAACAATAGTCCGGTGCCCATATGTAGCCTATAGTACACCGAAGCAGTTTTTGCTCCCTGTAATTATTCCTCCTGTAACTTCAGAAGATATCCACAACCAACCAGTGGCTTAGTGCATTTAATCTGTAAATACAATTTTGACAGACTTGTACTTTACTTGAGTATTTTATTTTTTATTTTATGCTACTTTATACTTCAATTTCACTACATTTCAATATTCTACTTTTTACTCCACTACATTTATCTGACAGCTATAGTTTTTAGTTACTTTGCAGATTAAGATGCAAAACATTTGGTCATTTTATGAAATATGATGCATTATTATAGATTAATCTACCCAGAAGGCTCCTACAAAACTACATTCCCATACAACTTAACTGCATGCTCAATTACGTTTCAATAAAACAAGTTTTCTCCCAGATTATGGTTGCATTTTCAAATAGTTTTAAACACGTGATTAACGTTGTAAATTGAAACAAAACAAAACGAAAAATGCAACAAAACTTCTTGGTTAGGTTTAGTTAAAAAACATCATGATTTGGCTTAAAATTAATATGTTTGATATGTTGTTAAGCACTAACACTAACAGTGGTCTCCTGAGTGAAAGTCCTGTTTGTTTGACCCATCCACCACCTCGACCTCCTCTCTACGCGGACTATCATTACAAACGTATTTGTGATTTGTCAAAAAGAAACGTAATACGTGACAAAAAAATAATATTTCATAATGCAGTATC
>CAKAKR010066923.1:12500-45619 GCA_916700685.1 Adelosebastes latens | reverse complement strand
TAAATGTCACCTTAAAAATTGCACTCAAGGGCCTTAAAGCTGAAGAAGGCGAGATTGGAGCAAATATAATTAAAAAAAGGTATTTTTATAAAAACGGTCCCTATATCGTGACAGTAGTACATGAAACAGGTAACCTGAAGAAAATCATGTGCCTCTGTGTCCTCCGGTGCTCCTAACGGCATCTGCAAGATTTCACAGACTGGAGGAAAACAAGCAGTCAGAGCTGATCTGGTCTGCTGTCCAGTTGCTGTCTATGAGAGCCGGCTGTCAATCACTCGCAAACTCCGACCAAATGGTCAAACTAGGCAGCGCTGATCAAATATGAATCAATATTATGTTACGTTAATGCACATTTCTTTCCTCAAATGTTTTCAGAATCATCTTGTAGTGCACGGTTTAGCTGTAAAGTGAGAAAGTTTGTGACGCTGCCGCCATTGTAAAATCTGTTGAAGGAACCCCAAGTTCCGGTCACATGACCGGAGCACAGCTAATTGGAGTGCGCTCTCTAGGAAATGACCTTTGATTGGTCAAAGTCTCCCGTCACGGGCTAGATTTTCTAAAGCCTGAAAACAGAGCCATGAGGAGGAGCAGAAGTCTAGTTTTCTCTCAGAACACTTGAATTGCAATATGCTGAAAGGTTATTATGGAATTTTTCCCAATGATGACAAAAATACACTGCCTACTTCCACTTTAAGAGGGTGTACTTTGCTAAACAACAGCAATACTTTGGGTTAAATGCTAACATGCTCATTGTAACAATGACAACATGCAGATGTTGAGCAGGGATACTGTTTACCATGTTGTCAAGTGCTAACATTGGCTAATTATAGCAGCAGTGCATGGGTAGGAATGGAGCAAATATGATTAAAATAAGTTATTTTTATAAAACGGTCACTATATCCTGACAGTAGTGCATCAGACAGGTAGAGAGACCTGTCTCAGACCGGAGGAAAACAACCAATCAGAGCCGAGCTGGAGCCTTGCCGTCTCTGAGCAGCTGCCATTCACTTGCGAACTCTGATCAAACTAGGGAGCGTTGATCAAATATGAATCAATATTCTGTTACTGTAATGCCTATTTCTCTCCTCAAATGTTTTCAGAAACATCTTGTAGTGCACTGTTTAGCTGTAAAGTCAAGTGATCGCGAGTGATTGACAGCTGTCTCCTTTGAATGAACAGCCAATAAGAACTCTCTCTCTCTCTCTTAAATGGTCAAAGTCTCCCATCACAGGCTAGATTTTCTAAAGCCTGAAAACAGAGCCATGAGGAGGTGCAGAAGTCTATTTTTCTCTCAGAACACTTGAATTACAATATGCTGAAAGGTTATTATGGAATTTTTTGCACAATGATGCCAGAAATAAACTGCCTACTGCCACTTTAACACATATAGTTTTACTGGAATATCTTATCAACTGTTGGATGGCTTGCCATGAAGCTTAGTACCCATATTCATGATCCCTCCAGGATGAATTATAATAACTTTAATCATCTGACTTTTCATCTAACGCCATCATCGGGTCAAACTTTACATTTGTCCACATAGTTTATGACCAAATACCTGCAGAACTAATGGCATCCCCATCAGCCGTGTGCTAATTAGCTAATGTTAGCATGCTGAAATGCAAAACTCACGTCATTGTGACCATGTAAGCATTTAGCGAAGCGGCTTCACAGATCTGCTACCGTTGTTAATGTTGACTAAATAATTGGAAAAAAAAATCCTTTGTATACTATGAATATTCACACAAAATGTTTTTTATTGTACAACATTTATGGAGCTTTTCAGCTCTGGACCAAAGTCCAATCCAACTGACCGACGGACACTTGCATCCCTAGACCTGCTGCTGGCTTGGTTAACAAGAACAAAGGAGGAAAAGGAAGACTAAGGGATCAGAAGAGCAGAAGCTTAACAAAGGAGACTCAGGAAGAAAGACAGCAGAGGTGCAAAAGAGAGGTGTAGAAGTAGAAAGTGTTTCTTGCACACACCTCGTTCCCTTCTCTCATCTCTTCCCCTCCCTTACTCTTTTTCTCAGTTGTCTCTCAGGCTCCCTCTGTCTCTGTATTCGCTCTTTTCTTTCACTTCAAAGAGAGGCTGGAATTACAGGCTGGAACAGACGGCCTTACAGCTCATTCATAATGAATGAAGGCCCAGTTTAATGACTCTGTCCACTCAGAGACACCCCCTCGCTGCCCCGCTCCTCCTCCTCCTCCTCTACCTCCTTGCCCAGGCTCGGGCCTCTGAACGTGAGCTAATGATGTCACCTTTGGCTCCCAGGGGGGGGGGACACAGATAAAGCCCCGTTCCCGTGTTTGCTTTAATTATACATATGATAAATGCCTTCATCCAGCTAGATAGATAATTACGACAGGATGCCATTGGCTGTTTGCAACCCCCCAAGCTCATAAACAAGGGACCAAAAGTGCTGCAGTGAAAGGGAGAATGACAAGAGAGGAAAAAGGCAAAAAGGGGTGGCTGGCTGTGGAAGACAGGGAGGAAAAGAGAAATGTAAAGGGAGAAGGAAACTGTCAGTCAGAGTGCAACAGATTGACAGATGAGGGTGCAAAAAAAGAGAAAAAAAAAAGCAGAAAGAGGTGGAGAGAGCAAATCTATCACTTTAATGACCGAGCGCAGCCTTCTCTGTTCTTTAGAGGACGATCGGCACAGTGACCTGCCTGTTGGTAGCGTTAGCTTCCAGTGACAGATGAGCCACCGGGATGAATAGCGCTGACAGCAGTCTAAGCGCTAATTTCGCCCCAGCAGACAACAGTACAGTAGACTGCTGACTGTGGCAGTCAATCTGCAGGATTTTTATGACTTTTGTGAAAAATGGGCTTTGTGCTTGCTCTACATGGCACATGAAAAATTCAATAGGGAACAAAGTGCTCTGTTGATTACCTCCCAGTTGCAGGGGCTGTTGATTTTTTTTTTTGGGTAGTTTTTTGTGAGAATATGTCGATGTTTCGGAGAGATTCATCCAGTGGCATCAACTTGTATTCATCCCCAAAGGGCAATTGGTTTTTTGTTGTTTTAGATAAGACAATAAAATACAAAAAGCCTACATAGGGTATATCAACTTTATATTTTGCAAATATTGCAATATTGTTGAACTTCGAATATGTAGTTTTTGTAACTCCAAAAGAAATAAACAATTTATCTCTCACTTGTATATGCATACAGTTACCAGGATGAATTCGGCAGCTCTACCAGGAACACACATTTTTGGGCGTCGTTGATTTATCTCCATTTGCATGTGCCCACCGCTGTGAACAGGCAGCTATATAATGATTTCATGTGGGTCCTGTCGTGGCCCAGGTGTTCCTAAATGAGGTAACACAGCTGGTTATTTCAGAGGTCTCGGTGAAGAGGCTCAGCCTGTGAAGGAGGCCACATCTGAGGAACGCTAATTGACTGATTGGACTCCTTAAGAGGGTCTCCATCATCAAAGACACCGGGTCAGAGAACACATTGGAACTGATGAAGAAGAAGCTCTTTCATACTTCTGATTTTCTTTCTTTGTTGTCATGTGATGGCACACATGGTCTCTGAGGCCATTACATAGTGTCTGTTTGCTTGTATTTTTGTAAAAATACACCATCACCATCCACAAACAGGGCCGCAAAAGTCTGTAGTCACCCACGCTAGAGCTTTTGTCTTGATCCCTTTTGGCATCATGTTGCACAAAATATAACAGTGGTATGGAAGCCCAATTCTGCCAGTAAACAAAACAAAAGATGGAATGTTATGAATGACGAAATTATACTCATATATACTCAAAAATACTCATGGTAAATGATGTAATACTAATTTACAATTTTGAATTATGTGGTAGTAAGTCAAAACATTTATTGAATGTTGATGATTTTTTAGTTCTTTGAAGCTGCTTAAAATTCATCTGGAACTGTTGTCAGAGTAACAAACTTTTAAAGGCAGGGTGGGCGATCTTGAGTAACTAGCAAGAGTATTCAAAATTTTCAAAAAATTATCCAGCTGAAAAAAAACGAGCCAAGTGTTGCCAACTCTTTTTCAATGAAAGTAGCTAGCAGCATTAGCTGCTAACTCGCTCTAAAAGTCCCTAAATCTAGAGGGAAAGTCACCAAGTCGGCAACACTGACAGTCCGTCCCTTCAGGTCTCCCTCCAAAGACACTCCTACACTGTTATCATTACAAACATGAAGATATCATAATGAACCTGAACAGCAAACATGGCTATTGTTAGTACTCACCGCTGTCAAGCTAGCAGCAGACCGGTTTATTACAGTCGTGTGACAGCCACAGATACCGGATTTTTTTTCCTTTTTTTAGTCAAAGGATTTGATTTATTGATTGCTGTTGGGATGTAATGAACTAATTCAACTAATGTAACAACATTTTTTTTTCTAAATTCTTTACCAACCCTGCCTTTAAGACCAATCTGCAGAAGTGCAGCTCATTGCCAGTTAGCTGTCAACGTCTTAGAGTGAAATCCCAAAAACATGAACTCATATTCACGAACAAATGGCTCGCTTTCGTACAAGTATAATGAAAGAATGTTGGTATAATTATGATTTTACATGAGAACATTGTTAAAAAAATAAAAACAAAATGTATATTTATGTAAGTTGTTATTTGAGATGTTGCTTGTAGTTTGGAGAGGCTCAGGAATGACTGTGAATAACTTTGCCGCCTTCCTTTTACCACCAGGAATGTATCTATACAACCTACCACGAGGTTTAAAGAAGTATGTTAACTTGATGGAGCTTTGAGCCAGAAATTTAAAACTTTGACCCACATAGCATTTCCCACTACACAGCCGTAGAAAAGTGCTTTCAGATATCAATCTCATGGCAAAACAAATCAACAGCCATACGAGCAATGACACACAGCTGCACAACAAAACCAAACAATCAGTCTCTGTTTTGGTCTGTGGGTGCAGCTGACTCCGGGATTGATTTTGAACATCTGAGATGGTTACGTACGACCTTTCCTCTCCATTTCTTGGCTGATGATATACGTGGTCATCAGGTATGCCCCTCTGACCCTCCGAGAGCCCATATCCCTTTGAACACAGAGCCTGATTGCCCTCGAGAACACACGCACACACATACGCACGCACACATGCACGCACGCACGCATGCACACACATATTTGGCCTTGGGGGAAATGACAGTGAAAGGTAGATCACTCTGTCTTGTCCTCTGGCCTGGGACAGGTGGGCTCTTTCGCCAAATCCCACCTGGGACATTCATTGTGGCTCATCAGGGGAAAGAAGTGTGTGTGTGTGTGTGTGAAGCTCAATGTGACACCTCTCCAAATGACTTTGAAAACACTGTTCTCTTATCTCCAGGGAAATAGATGGTGGATGTATAAAACTGATGGTGTATATGACCCTCATATGATGTCGGCAATATCAGATATTATTGGTGTGCCATTGACGATGACAGTTTAAATGACAAAAAAAGTTGGCCAGTTACGGTTGTACCCTCGGCCATCTTTTCAAACATACTTTAGTCGTAAATGGACTTAAAATTGGCATATTTCCCCTTCCTGTATACTAACTAGGCCCTGTCGCTTAAATATGATGTTCCCATACAACAACAACAACAACATATGTTTCGAGGGAAACATATTTTGTCGCAGATTATGTTTTTGACGTATTACAAATATGTTTGCAATGATAGCCCATCGAAGTCCCAGCCTAGTAACCCAAATTGTATGTATTGTTTTGTGTACAAAGACACAAATGTCACATTTTCTTTTGTGATGGTCAGCACGAAATCAATTTGTATGTAATCCATGTAATAGTGAAACGGGAAGTATAAAGAGTGGCGAACGCCGCGTAGGTAGGAGGTAGAGGCGGATGGGTGGGTCAAAAAACACAGGACTTTTGCCCAGGAGACCGGCGTTCGTGTTCTGTGTGAAACCAAAACTCAAAGTTGATACAGTATATTTGTCAAGTAACTTCCGTACTTAAGTTACGGCACTTCCGGAGTTATTTTAATCCAAACCACGATTTGTTGCATAAGCCTAACCAAGTCGATCTATACCTAAACCTAACTACTTCCACCCAGGAGAGCGCTGTTCGTGTCTCATGTGAAACTAAAAGTCAACGCTTACTTATTTGAATTTACATCCGTAGCTTAATAGAAAAAGCATATTCATTTTAAATGAAATCAAAATGTTTTTAGGGCTGTTTAGGGCTGTCAATTAAAATATTTAATTGTTATTAATAGCATGTTTGTCTATAGTTAACCGCAAATTAATCGCACATTTTTTATCTGTTAAGTGTGCCTTAAAGGGAGATTTTTCAACTATTTAGTAGTGAAAGCCCATCTATAATACTACCCAAGAAGGAAAAGTATCCACAAGGACGCACTGTGACACATGCATGATCCTATCCAGAAGTACAATACATGAAAAGCAGTACGCCGTATATACAGTAATAAATACACAGCCTTGTGAAGAACACCCCATTGATGTGTGACTGCTCTGTCTGCGTCTGCTGGGGGTGTGAAAGCGAGCAGATATTTAACCCTGAGGTGGTAAACGTTGGCACCATGTCAAGCGGAAGTAAAGAGAAGAAAAAGGCTGCCTGTTGAATTATTGAAAGCACGGGGGACATTTGAAGAACAAAAGAGCCCCCCTAGATAAATGCCACCTCGACCTGCTTCCCTTGAGAGGATGTTTATCAGTCAGCCTTCCCACAATGCACCTGGATGCACAGAAACACATACACACGGACTATGGAACATAGAAATATTCATACCTGCTGCGTGCTGTAGATGAATGCTACTTCAGTAATGGATGGTGATGATGGCTGCCATATGTCAAAAAGGATCCAAGCATCCAAGGAATAGACCCATAACTCGCGTCATATAATGCTGCATGGATGATATGGTCATTCATACCAAAATATTTTGTTACCTTTTTGATTTTAACATCATGGGCCCAAGAACAAACCCATTATCAGAGTTGAAGGCAAACCTATCAATCCATCCGACTCTTGTCTTTCCACACCCCTTTCTTTTCAATGTTCCTATTCCACAGTCCAACTACTGTATGCTTTTTTCTCAACTTACCCTTTTTGTATAACTTCAAACATGTTTGGTATATCTTCGTATTTCCGCAGTGAGGCGAACACAGAAGATATGAAGGTGAAGATATTACATTGTCCGTTGAAGTAGCAAATAAAACACAACTGAATATGAGAAAATGAAAAATGTTCCAACAGTTTCCAACAAATCATACAGTGTAATTTCAATTGCTAGATAAATTGATGTCTGATGACTGCAAGGTTTCCCCCAGGAAACCTGTTAAGTGGATCTGGACCAGTCCAGCTGGTCAATATGAAATAAACTAACCCAACTCTAGTGGGTAAAACGTGTGTCCATTTGGTGATGATCAAACTATATTCAGGCTGTTATCTGACCTAATGTTTGTTTTTGTTTCTCAACTTACCCTGTTTGTTTCAGAAATATAAAATGTGGAAAAGGTCATTTGAATTGACTGTAAAGACAGAGGCAATGTCAAAAACTCCATTTTGCTGAATCCCTGTGGTCCTTGTGCCTCATAACCACGAACAACAAGAGTTTACAGCCACGCTAGCAGCTTTGTGAGGCTACCATGGTCATTGTAAAAAAAACAAGATGGCTAGAGGTCCAGAGTTCAATTAAGTATGTTTGTTACTACATTACGTACGCGATGTAGTACGTTACGTGGTTACGTAATAACATAGCTACCTACCTCATTTAAAATAACTCAACGTGTTGACTTCTGGTTTCACAAGAGACACAAACATCGGGCTCCTGGGTGAAAGTAGTGTGCTTGTTTGGCCAAACCATCCACCACCGACCTCCTCCCTACGCAGACTTTGTTGCTCTTTATACTACGTCAAATTACTTTGTTCTTTGCTCCTGTCATATTACTACGGCCAATAGAGGTCGCGGAAACGGAAATATGGGTCGTAATAAGCTGCTTGCACCAACAACTATAGACGTTTTTCCGGTGAGGACGGCTTGGTTTTACAGGTATTTGGTCATTAACCAAAGTATTGGATGTATACAAACCCACAATACAGTAAATTATATTAAATACCTTGTCAACATCATTATGAAAGGTTTCTATTACTATTGCTATTATATTACGTTGCCCCTTCATTAACAGACATGGAGAAATTTTCAGCCATGAAGTAGCAAATCAAACTGAATATGAGAAAATGAAAAATGTTCCAACAGTTTCCAACTAATCACAGATACAGAGTAATTTCAATTACTAGATACCTTGATGTCTGATGAGTTCAACTTGTTAAGTGGATGTGATAACCCTGGACCAGTCCAGCTGGTCAATACGGACTAAACTAACTCAACTCTGGTGGGTTAATTGTGTGTCCAGCTGGTGTTTATCGATCATCTTCAGGCTGACCTGAAAGTGATTTTTTTTTGCACACATATTTGTACCTGGTTGTGACTGGTTAGGCAACTCATAAGGTTTTCCCTTGACATTGTGACATGCTGCTCTGATTAATTTCCCTGAAGCTTAATAAGCCTAATATTGTATTTCATAAAACATGTCAAAATGTCCTCTATAACCTTAACAGAGGCACTCTTTTTTTTTCAAGGCCATCGCAGCAGGATACCCTCTCCAGTTTTGTCAATTCACACTATGCAGACTACTGATTGAGTAGTGGAATGCACATTCATTAAGATCAGTCGTGATTCACCATGATTTTCACATGGGTACAACATAATCTGCTCTGGTTTTTGTGAATCAGATGTAGGGTTTTTGTATAATTCTGCATTCAACAAAGCAAATTTTACAGAGATAATCGGAAAATGTTTGTGAATGAAGCCTATTGTCTTTCTTTTCATTAAGTCTATAATAATGCTGATAAGTTGTCCTGCTCCAGCTGTGCAGAAAAAATAAAATTCTGTTGAAAGGGTCGATTCTGATTCCAACACAAATTTCAAAGAACAGAGCTCGAGAAACTGAAACAAAGACATTTTTATTTCTGTCCGGAAATATGATGGCTTGGTTTGCTGAAACAATGGAGTGCTGTGCGCAGCAGGAGGGGAGGACAGAGGGTAAACAGAGAGAAGGGCCAGAGTCGCTTCTCATTTTCTCCCCTTCTTTCATCCCTCTTCCTCCAAATCCCCCCCCACCCGCCTCTATGTCTTGTTTTGGCTAATCTTCACAGGCCATGGTGGTGACGAGGAACTGGTGGGGGTTCAGTGAAGAGACCCCAGAAGGGCCCCGTGGCCAGAGTACACCCCCCGCAGTCTCCAGCGCTTCGGCTTCCTTGAAGGATGGATCCGCCACTCGCTTCCTGGCTGCTCCCAAAAATGCGTCCCCCTGCGAGCTTCCTGTGCATAATTGTCCCCAGCTGTAACATTGGGGATAAATAGGGCCGTGGAGACAACAGATTTGTAATTTTGGGGCGAGAGTGAAAAGGAGGCAAATTGGTAGCAGGCCACAGAAATTAGCATTCTTTTGGCTTTAGAGGGCATTAAACATTAAATAGCTGCAAAGTCCCCTAAGTATTGGGGTCTTGGGAGCGAGAGGGTGCCTGGTAGATGAGACGGGAAGGTTGGGGATGGGGGTAGAGATCAGAGCTTCAGACGTTTTTTTGTTTGGGCCACAGATGGTTGGTTTCACTAGCTTACGTACCTCCTGCAGTGTTTAGCCCAGGAGATAGTGCAACTGTCTATTATTGATGCTTGTTTAGAAGGCTTTGCTGCGCTTCATTGGCTTTCACATATCAGCTTTCATGTGTCTATTACACAGCAACTTGCCGGTGGAAGGCTTCCATGCAACGGTGAACACAGAACAATATAAACACACAAGGATCGCTCAAAAGTAATGGCTCGGTCTTTCAGACATACCTAGGTATCAATCTTGCAGATGTTCTGTAATAGCTCTATTCAAACACGACAGGGCAGTTAGAGAACACGCTTGAAAAGTGATGCACCAATACCACTTTTTTCAGACCAAGGACAAGTACTTACATTTGGGTACTTGCCAATACTGAGAACCAATATTAGTACCCATTGCAGTTCTAACAATGACTTTGAAAATGTTCTATTTTCAGCAGATGTTGCTCACTCTCTGACTGACAAATTGTAACAACACAATGCTGTTGATGACATTTTAACATTCGAGTTTGTGTTCTCCTGATACAAATGGTTTGCAGTAGGGTTATTAATAATTAACCGTTTAAATATTAGACATAATAATAAAAAAAGAAGCAGAGCGAAACTCAGAGGAGCAGCTTGTCACTTAAAGGAGAACAGCTGGTCCATCTTAAAGGTCAGCCCTGATTAAGTGCGCCTGAGCCGTAGTTGTGGCTATAACTTCTGGGTTAACCCCATTCACTTTAATCAGCAAGTGGCTGACAGGACACGGGAAGCTGCTGCGGCTGCTGACAACCTTGCAGCTAAACTAACTTCTTCTTCCTCGTGTCCAGCCATCTAAATCACGTCTTTGCAGCGGTTGGCGCAGGCGAGCGCAACGGCATTTGGTTCAGCCATGCCATCTTTGGTTACATTGTGGAGCTTGGCTACATCTCGTGATGTGTTCCATGGTTTGGGATTCGCCACACACACATGCATCCGAAGTTGTAATTTTCCATTTTGTCATGGACACCTTGCAGCATCCTTCGCCGGCCCGCAGGTGGATCAGTGTTTTCCAGACAGCCCAAGGTTGATCGTGGCCGGTAGCGAGGCATTCATCTGGGGTGATGCCTCTCTCCATCCATTGGGTTGTCTGGCTGCCAAGGCTGTTCCACTGGTTCTGCCATTCAGTAATCCTGGCATCAGTTGGGCTGGTCTCCAGTACTTCAGTGGTGTCCAGGAAACATATCCTGGAGCTGGACACACTGCAGCGGGCGCTAAATGATGGATTTAACCTGTTTGTGCATCAGGTTACCATTGCAGCTGGGCGACACTTCAACCACAGCAAGGCACTAAACTTGTCGGTTAACGTCACGTTGCCGTAAAGTGGTACCGGGTGCGATTGTATAGGAGTAGTTCAACGAGTACTAGTACATGAGCACATTATCGGACCCGATACCCGATACTGGTATCAGTATGCGTCTCTGTGCTTGAATAATAATTGGCTGCTGCTTTGCAACAATGGTGTAGGCTAACTGCTGGAGGACGCCTGAGCTCAGTCGAGGTTTCCCGAAAAAGCACAATCAAGACCCTGGTGAGAAGAATATACCGTGTTCCCACCATCATTACTGATGGCCCAAAGCCAAATCTCCCCAAAACCCAACAATATGTGCAAAATGTCAGTATCAAGTATGCATTCCCAACCAAATAAGGTGGTTTTAGACCCACATTTAGACTAAAGGAAGTGGTTTTGACTGGATAAAGCCAAAGATCTATGCATATTTCAGAGGCAAAGGTTGACCCGTGTGAAACTTTCCCTCAGTTCTCAAGCCTGGGCTTTGTATTCAGAACAGAACTCTTACTTTGCACCCATGAATAATCTGTGCACGGATGCACAGTGATGATTTCAATTGGAGGTTTGTCTCCAAAGTATATGAGGTGCAGTGTGTAACATTAAAGCTTAACGTAGCCTTTGCCCCTCATTTTGTTATACATCTGACACCACCATCAGTTGCTCTTGAGCTCCACCAGATGTTTAGAGGAGATTACATTTTATTCGAGCAGAAAGTTGAAACATTGCAGAGATGTCAAAGCTGCAATAAACAGAGTTCAATAAAAGAGTAGGTATAGCATGAACACGAAGGAATTGACTAAAATGAGAAGGCACTGCTTTAAAATGTTTATACAACGTTGTGTGATTGGACATTAGAAACATCCAAAACCTGCCAAGTCATTAGGAGAGAAGTAGAATGTGGCTGTCGGTGTCACGTAATGTAACAAATGGATTCTTACTTTTGCAGACTGAAATTTGCCTGTGACAGATTCTAATAAATTACAAGTTCCTCTCTGGAAATTGAAAATAACATTTTTACAGTCAGTACGGTTGGGTTTGTTTGTTTTCCGCAGGTCTCTTGTGGTGAAAGTGAAAAATTAAACCTGGCTCCCGAATCTGCAACCTGCTCAGCGTGGTCCCACCTTTCATCTGCCGTTCGTCAGCATCGTGCGAGGCTGCAAATGAAAACAGGACGTGATAGACTGCCTGTCATCTCTGCGCTTGCTTGATGCGCTTTAATTAATTACGCTCTGCAAAGGGAAGTCAGAGAAAAAGAACCCTGAGAAACAAACTTTTTGTTGGTCGCGTTCTGGCTCTCGTCATTGTGCCTCTCCTTTGAAGTGGCAGCTGATGTGAAAGCAAGTGACCCCAGCTTTTCCTCCCACTTTCATTTTTCCCTCCCCCTGCCCCCATCTGAATGCTGACTTACTCATTAAGGAGGGCTAAAATCAAATTAGCAGCCTCTTAGTCAATCACATGTGGATCTCTCGCTCATTACGGCGCTCCCACAGCTCACCTTCAGCAAACTCCTTCCACGGATCTTATTGCACCTTGCTTTTATTTCACGCTGTCAGCAAATGAGCACTGAGTGCATCCTAACTTGATTTGCCTCTCTGTATTTACACTTCCCATCACAAAGTGCTCTGACCTAGAAGGCCCCCGATTTCTCGTGAGCATTTCTAATTCAATAAGTCCTTTGTTGAGAACAAAAGAAATAAAAACTTGCTGTGGCGGGACCTATTTTTATAAAACTCTCTCAAAGAAGGTGTTGTGATGTGTTGCCACATGACCCAGTACAAAGGATAGCTTGTCATACAGAATTTCAATGGGTTGGTTTTTGAAGTAGTTAAAGTATTAAAAAAACTAGTTTTTTTTCAGTGCTTGTCACTGCAAAATGTGTTTGCTAAGAAAATAGGTTGTAGGGTAAAACTGGGATTAATACAATATGACAAAGCTACAGTATGTGAGAGTATCGTTTGTCATCACTTGCAGGGACTGTTCTTATAAAATGACCAACCCGATCTCATGGGAAGGCGTATAAATAGCACAACATTACGAGGACATTTCGCAAAAAAACTACAGTAATGGCCGCACTTAGGTTTAGACAACAAAACCACTTAGTTAGGTTTGGTGAAATCATCACGGTTGGTCTTAAACTAAGTACGCAAACTCAGTAAAATATGTACAGAAACAACATGTTCGGAAAACACGTCACAAACGTCACTAATGTATTTTCAAAGTAACTCAGCAACACTTTGGGACACGAACAGCGGTCTCCTGGTTGAAAGTCCTGTGTTTGTTGAACCCATCTACCACCAACATAAGCGGTCTTTCTCACTTTTTACGTCACATCACTAGCTCTGAGCGTAGCATATTTACATGGATGCATTTATATTACCGTCATTACAGACTACATGGCGTACACATGACATGCCAAAAGCAAGAGTGGCATTCTTTCTGCACGCGAAATGACTTGCGAATTACCGTGCCATTCAAACACCATTTAGTGCAACCGGGCTGAAATGAGAACATTAGTTTTTTGTTCAAATGCCTACATTGACCACAT
The DNA here is from genome assembly GCA_916700685.1 of Adelosebastes latens. Lineage (NCBI taxonomy): Eukaryota > Metazoa > Chordata > Actinopteri > Perciformes > Sebastidae > Adelosebastes > Adelosebastes latens. Next base: position 32,138 of record CAKAKR010066923.1, on the reverse strand, counting down.
ATTTACTAGACAAGCACCTGTCCATGTCAGCAGCAAAACTGTGTAGAGAGAAGGTAGAAGCATGTGACAAAGCTGCACTAAGTCATTTTCATATGACCAATTGGTCCAATGACTACATGAAATGTGACAAATCTACAGATGACTATCATCAGCTATATTCCCCTCAGTTCTAAAGAGCATCTTAGCTCATTGTTTTGGTTTTAAACCCTCAACTTTACTGTTTTGGTTCAGTGTCACCATTCTCATCCACCCAGCTGCAACAGACAGCTGTAAAAACCCAATGTACTATGCTACCTGGCCAACACATATTAGCAGACAGATAAAGTTAGCGACTAGCTAGTGCATATACCGGATCATTTAGCAGCTAAAGAGCCATATATTTTTTCTCAGGAGTTGGTGGAGCCAAAAACAGAGATAAAAGTAGAGTGAACATCGCACGTACAGTCAACGGGTCACCAGAAAAATAACTCCAAATAAATGTTACTGTTACTCTGTGTCTGTTGGATCTATTAACTGGAAAATGTTTGCTAACACATTAGCCATATTAACTTTACTAGGCTGTAATGTGTGTGCATTTTAGCTTGTGCTCCCAAGTGACTAAAAATTGACTAATGCAGCTTTAACCAATGTTTGTTTTTGTGCTTAGACCAATAACTAAATCTTAACTGTAGCTGTGGCCATATTAGCATTTTTTGTAGCCATATTACAATTTTGGTAAAAGTCGTAACAGCTATGTAAAAGTACTGACAAAGGATGCTGTCCTTGCAATAGGGGCATCATTAATATGTGTCATAGTGGCATGACGTTTTGCTAGTTTTGTCATGGCCACGACGGTTTCATCACTTATTTTTCCTAGGGTTTCTTCTTCCCTCTCCCTGTGTCTCCTGTCTCTCCCATCAGTCTGTGTGTGTGTGTGTGTGTGTGTGTGTGTGTGGCGTGGGCGTGGGCGTGGCTTCCTCCTGACACTCTCCCGGCTCCCTCCTGATTACAGCATTCAACTCACCTGCTCCTATCTGCACACCTGCCAGCCATCAGTTCATCTACACAACAGTATACCTACTGCTGTTTTCCATCCACTCATTAACAGATCACTGTTTCACCTACAGTTGGTAGTGTCACAGGTTGTATTCGAAACCACACTACCCCGCCTCCCAACTGCTCGGTCGAAACTTTTAGGACCTAATGATTTAATTAAGGGGCACTTCAAGTGTTCATACTGGGAAGTTGATTTACCTCAAAAAAACATCCGCTGAGTTATAGACATCTCTTTCCCAATGTAAGTCAATGGGAAAAAGCATTTTCTCACCTGACGGACATGGAAGTTGTAATTACACAGTTTGGCCACTCTGTAACATGGGCTTCAAAATCCGGGGGTCTTCCTGGGGGCTTGGCTCAAACAGACATAGTTTTATTTCCACTTAACTCTCGACAGACAAGAACAACATCTGTAACCATGGCAACTGTACACAACAAAGACATAAAAAATCAAAAATGCATGACAAAAATGAGACTAAACTTTCACTCAGAAAACTAGACTAACATGTTTTTGACAAAAATCAAATGACTAAAATTAGACTAAAACACATTTTCACCAAAAATAAATGAAAATCAGGTGCCAACATTAACACTACTGTGATGGTGGGTGTTTTGCTCCTTCTCCACCTTATGGAACACATAATGTGCTGCTTGTCATCAGTAACACTTGGTGCACACATTAATGCTCAGTACACACAGCACATGCTGGCATTCATTAATGCCTTGTGTTGTGAGTCACAGCATATCATAAGAGCCACTGAGGCGCCTCACAGCCAGGGGTTAGTAGGCTCTGTGATTAATTGTCAACTCATATCTTGATGTCTGTCTTTTTCTGACTTATTTGTTTTTTTGGCCCAAAAATACGAACTAATGAGAGAACAAGTACTGCTCCTGATAAATTGCCTGTTAGTGGAAGGTCAGACGAGCCATCTGGAAGACCTGACAGAAACTCTTCCAGTGGTGGTGTGTGTGTGTGTGTGTGTGTGTGTGTGTGGTATACTACCGCTAATGATAATAAGGAGACTTCACAGCTCTTTTGGCACCCTGTGTGAAACAATGCAGTAACTGAAGGAAGGTGCATTAGAGGATATATATTCTGTAATCTTTTTGTAAACAAATCCCATGAATAGAAATAAAAAAAAACAATGTTAATCTGTCTCAATACTTTCTTATTTCTCTACTCTGTCCCATTCTCCATTGATTCCAACTGAAGATGCAAATCTTTAATAGCGAAATCCATAGTTTCATTTAAAGGGACTGTTTGTAAGAATCAGAAATGCTTGTTAATAGCGACCCCTGTGGCCGTTAAGTCAACGAAAGTCAGCATCGGGCTCACGCTTGCTCGCTCTAAATAGACATGAACGAGCATCGCTCAAAACAGTGAGGCGACACACGTCAGCTAAAACCACAATATCACTCTATATTTCAGCTGCTTGGCAGTAATGTTAGCTGACCAGACGAAGGTCTCTCCATGAATCAATGCTGATCCTAGTGTTGGCTTTTCCTGCCTCAGCCTCCCGACCGCGGCCTGAGGGAGCAGGGGAGACACTGGCACCCGGTCGGAGACGATAACGTTTCTCACTGCGGAGCCCCGTCACTTCACAAGACACGGAAAACCTCTGTTGGTCTGGAGGAGCTGCAGCATTTATTTCTGAACAAACGTCCATTTTACATTCACTAGATATTCTCAGAGCTAAACTAACTCTTCTGCAGAGTGTAGTGAGCGCGCATGCTCGTCTAGAGGTGGAGCGAGACAGCGAGAACGCGCGCTGTGTGAGTGAAGGCAAGCAGGCAGCAGAGGAGAGACTCCAGCCACACGCGAGCGCGCATACGCGAGCGAGCGCGCATGGGATCCCTACCCGGTACATTTATACGCTTAAAAAGTTACAAACAGTTCCTTTAAAAAAAAAAAAAAAAAGGTATTTTCTTGCATTACTCAAACAGGAGGAAATGGCACATTTGTTGGGGACTATTGTCAGACTCACACACGTCTGTTGCCCTATAGTGAGTATTTACAGCAGCAGGCTGGTGTATGTGGGATTGACTCAACGTAACCTAAAGTGCCCAAATTCACAGTAATGAAGGTACAACTGTACATTATATGACGCTATTGTCCATGACAGTGGCCATTATAAAAATATGCATGGTAATTGTAGACAATTATGTTGATATTTTCCACCATAATAGTCTGATCGTCTCTGATTTAATTGGGATCAGGTGCATTCAGGTAATTACACATGTTGTTTAGAGGATGTATGATTTGTGTGTTAGGCTGCATGGATCTCCTGACAGAACACGGAGTGTTTTTTGTTAGTCGACGGGAGAAAAGATTTCCTGTGGTATCATTCCACTGATGAAGGTGATCCTGTGCCTAAGTGTGTCTTGGGTTGAGAGACATTGTCCATGAACCATAGTCCTCCATCCTCCTCCTGATTTTGCTGGCGTCAGCTGCTTTCAACCAGCAGCTCCACCCCATCTTCCATTACACACAACTAAGACAATGGCATGGCAGACTGTAAGTGCTTTCCATTTGGCTAACATGGCTCATCACTTGTGTCTCTTCCTCTCGTCTTACTTCCTCCCAGTGGAGATGCTAGAGAGATTATGGTGGACATTAGAGGTGACGAATATAGAGGGGTGATGACATGCAGCAAAAGTTCCCAGCTGAGAACATCCTACAATATGTGGAACCTGATGCAACCTGATTGAGTATGTCTGCTGATTATGAACCTGAATTATGGGGGTCAAGACCTCCTAATAAGAGCTATCTTTACGTAAACTTACAAGGACTTCCAGTGGTCATGTGACTCACAGCTCCTGTCCCTCAGGAACAAAAGGCGGAAGTAGCATGACATATTCGCTCCACAACACTTTGGAGAGTGAAGAAAGTCTTTTTTTGCCCCCCTATACCTCACCAAACCTTAACCGGAGCAGCGGCTAATCAGAAAGCATCATTTTTGTTATGGCTGTCCTGCTGATAGGAGCATCAGATCAGAAAAAAAAATGTATGTGTCATGTTCGAAAGCTATGACAAATTATGTAATTTGTTGTTTACTTACAAGGACTTGTTGACGATTCTTCACTGTTGCACCATCTGTTGTCGACAAAAATAGCAAGACCCCCCTCCAATCCACTTTCGATGCAACTCCTGTCTTATCGACGGAGAGCCAAGCAACGAGGAGGCCAGAATGTTAATGTTTTCCATTATCGCTGAAGTAGAAGATGCTGCTTGTATTATGCATAAGGAAATAGTGTTCAGCAAGTGGAGTCAGCTCAGGTGTCATCGCATGTCATTAGTGTTGAACTTTAGACACCAGATAACAACCGGTCATATATAAGAAGAAGACTGAGAGGTGATTAAATGCTTATAAAAGCTAGTAAAACCCCATTTGGATGGGATTAACATTACAGGCGGAGGTGGGGGATGTAAATATTCCCTGAGCTGTAATTTAACATCTTTTACCCGATGAACCTGGTACCGGTGTTTTTTTTTTCCAAATTTTTTCTAAAAGACGAGGCCTTAACGCTACTAAAACAACACTCCGAGTGTATCAGTGTACATACTTGATTTTGTATTATTTTTTGTTATCTTATTTACATTGTTATCGATCTCTTTTGTTATTATCTAAGTTTTACTTGATCATATTTCATTTTTATAATAAAACTACTCCATTTAGAGTCAAAATCATACAATTGTTTTTTATTGATTTTATACTGTACACAATGGTAGAATGTGATGATGCATAAGGTAAATGTCATGGCCAAAGGCTCCATTGTGTGCACATAGCCTCCTGTAGTGGATATCAGTATGTATTTTATAGTCAGATTCCCTTTCAAGAGGTAGAAAACCCATTTGGCACACTTGGATACCCAAAGTGTGCCAAATGGAGAGTCCGCCTGGTCCTATCCTTACTAAAACCGGCTCCTTCTCCTTCTACACCACAGGGGTGGTAGAAGGAGAAGGAACCGGTTTTGGGTCCCCTCGACCAGCGAAGGAGACACTCTGTGTATCGCAGCTCCGTCAAAAGTAGACTAAGTACGTATTTCTAATGGAGCAGAGCCGCTTCTGGGAGACTGGGATGCTTCTGAAATGCGCTGCGGTATATCTAGTGGAGTCGAGCATTGCCTGGAGTGGCTGTGATCAGCCCCCGCGGCATCCTGTGGAATCAATGGGTAAGATTTGTGTAGGCTTATATGTGTATGTGAGAATCTACCTGGGTGCAAGGTAGCAATGACAACATGGTATGGAATTTCATTGATTTGACTATGCTAATTTAGCTAACCTTAGTTTTCAACAATAATCTGTAGTTGGCATCAAAGACTAGGATTGCCACACTGTGTCAACAGATCGACCTGGGATTAGGGGTATTTGATACTGTATACAGTAGTGCAGTCGTTGTCTGCCGGACTATTCACAGGAGGAGCGCAGTGAGACCAAGGATCCGAGCGTGTACGCAGGCGGAGTTTCTCTTAGCGTCTGACAAGAACTCACCCTGGGCTACAGGATGCAACATACAACATACCTCTGTTCCTAGTCTAGTTAATGGACACTTCAGCGTGTTAGAGGAATTCTATTCCTGATGAGAACACGACTCTCCGTTCCTATTATTATGTAAGATCATGCTGTCAGTGTTGATAGAAGGAAATCATTGCTATTCCGGGTAGAGAATGCATCCCACAATTCCCCAGTCCCCACTCAAGTGGTTATGAATTCAGAGTCAGAGAAACAATAATCATAATTGCATCTGATCGTTTGTCTGAGTTGCTTATTTGTATGACTTTGACCAAATGTCATTATTCGCCGCCACGCAAATTCACCCAAGGCACACTCGAGAAGACCAAAATCTATCTATGCAGAAACAATTATCTTCTTTCCTCAGGAGATGAGGTCATAATAACTGTCAAGACCCCGACAATTTAATCTTACTGGTGATCAACATGGCCATGCCTCAGTGTCCTCTACCTCTATTAGCATAAATGAGACTGTAATGGAAGGTATTACCATACAAGAAAATCCACTACAAAACAACTCCATTAATATTTTTCTGTCTCGTTTTTTATTTTTTTTCCATTAAGCAGACAAACGGAGGTTAAAAACACTTAGACCTGTATAAAACCTGGCACGTTTTAGTGTCGGTGCCTTAAAATTGTGGAGCGAATCGCTTATTCCTCGACTCATGATTTCACACAGATGGAGCAAATTGTTAGAAAGCCTTTGCATTTAGATGCAAGTCTGAGGTAGTGATCTCTCCATCATCAGTGGCCTCGATAGGTGCATCCACAAGACATGCTGCATTCAGGGCTCGTGCTGTAATTTACTGTTGTTATTTATTGCATTTATGTATACACATGTATAGCGTTCTCAATTATCCTGCCACAACTGTGTACACAGGCTGCCTTCACTAGAATGTCAGGGAAAGACGACAAGTAACAATTTTATCAAGCATTAATGTCTTTCATTAGACGGTAGACCCTACCAACCACGTAAATGACCACATATTACAAACTCTATGCTCCCAGTTTGTAACGCAGGCTTTTGTGTAAAAAAAAAAAGCCCAAGATGAGATAACCCTGATTACATCACTATGACAGAGATGGTCACAAGTCCAAGTCAAGTCCCAAGTCTTTGGTAACAAGTCCAAGGCCCAATCCCAGTGTCCCCCCTATAAGGCCTTAAACCCTGACCCCTCAGGGACTTGACTGACATCACTTGGTAAATGGTTGAGTGTGAGAGGCTGCAAGGATTGAAATGGTATAAATATAAGTGGAACAACACTTTGCGGCGACTTTTCACGTCACATTGATGATGCCAATTGTGGGTTTTTATTTTACTCTTTTTTACTGTCTATTTGAACGTCTTCCTGGCTCTTGCCTTACGAGAAAAAAGGTAACTGTCAAAAAATCAATTTACTTGTTTTTGTCAAACTTCATTAAGCAAAATTAAAAAAAACTGGTTGATGAACAAATCTACCTTCTTAAATCCTTATTGTTATGTTTCTTTGTAAATTCAAATATGCCTGGCTGAACACCCTCGTGCTGTCCTTTGATATAAGCCAGGCTTCCCCTGGTAACCATGTAACCGTTGTAACCCTATGTTTAACGTCACAGCGCTATGAATTGTGGGTAATTCCCTCAGGCAAAGTCTGCAGAAATGCGGACGTGTGGAAAGTGTTCATGAAAGGGCTCAAACATGTCTGCGAGAGAGCATTCAAGGACTTGACTCTTTAACCGTGGGACAGCCATAGACCCTCATGGACGTTGCAGAAACGCGCCTCAAAGTCTGTGAGTCTGTGAGTGTTGACATTGGGATTGGGCCCAAGTCAAGTCTCTTATGGTTGTAAAGAGCGTTCTATCATCTGCTGCATGCCATCTGGTCTGCTTAGAACACTGCATACCTAAAGAATTCAAAGCATGTACTGTAATATCATCACTCCTTTATCTATTAGCATAGACAGTATCAGTAGGCTATTAGTGCTATCACGACACTGGAATTCCTAACTTCGATACAATACCTTGAAAAATATCAATATTTGATACCATTTTTGATACATTGAAACAAAATTGAGGCATAACATTTTAGAATTTCATTACAAGATCAATACAAGTCCAAGTTAAATACATCAATCTGGAGCACTTTAAAATGAAGAGGCTAGATTTATGAAGAACGTTCTTGTAAACGTTTCTGTGCTCTAGTAAATAATTTAATCATAAACACATTGGTTGTGTTGATATGAATGGAGATGATGCGGCAAAAAAGTCACATGCACAAACGAGACAGGGTGCTGAAAAGCTCGTGGTCGGAGGCGCAAGCCACCTTCACCCCGGGCCTTTCCGAGCCAAACTACAGCCGTCCCTGACCTGCCAAAATGGAAGAGTCAAAATATTTTCACTTCATTATGAAACTGTGGCGGGCCTGCCTAGACTCTAGGTAATTAGTAAGAATGACTTCTTTCAAGGTTGTTGCAAAGACATCGTGGCTAGTGTCGGAAAAAAACTACCTGAAATAAAAGACAACCAAAGTAAATTACCACCCTTAGTCAATGGAGATGTATCGCTGTGTAAGAGCATCCGAGTGTGGACTTTTCCTTTAGGGAGACAGAAATATAGTTGTCACATCTGGACTTCTACAAGATTCTTCCACATTCCCTGCACAGCCCCAGAGGAAAAGTCCTCACACAGGCCTGTAGAAGCTGCACTGACTTGTTAACTCAGCTGGGGATGAGAGAAGAAGATTCCCAGCAGCAGGCCCATCGTGTGACTCACCATCTCTCAGACACAATATATAATGCCTCGCCCCCAAATAAACTATCCATCAAGTCAGCTGTCATCCCGTGGCACAATGTGTACATTTGTCTGCTGTAATAAAACTTGCTTTTTTTACGCTGTTGATGTTATTGTTGGGTGGTACTTTTGCAGCTAAAGCAGAGTATATGGAAGTTGACATTTTTGCACCAGCAGCTATCGTGAGGCTGCTGTTTGAGGGGCCTGCGGGCTTTCCCTACTTAGAAACCCTTAGTGTATGTATAACTCTGCTTTATACATCTTGCCTCAGAGACAAAGGGGGCAATAGAGGTTGGGTGAGAGTCCTCCATATCAGGAGGAGCAGCTCAGCAGGAGACGATGTGTGATGCTCAGTCTGTACACGCAACCTGGCTAACATGGCAAGAGCACACACACACACACACGCACACGCACACACACAAACATAGGCAAGGAAAATAAAACTATGAAATCGTCCGGATGCAGATAATGATCTTGTTTTACTTTAGTGGTACAAGAACAGATTTGCAGCAATCAGCAACAACGCAGATATGAAATGATGAGTACATTTTCCTAACCAGCAACTACAAATCTGATTATTACATAAGTTATCATGTAAAAATAATTTAAATATAAGACAAACAAGACTGAAAACTCCAATCTGAGAAAAAAGCAAAGTGAAACTCACAATGATCTGTCACTGACTTTGTTAGCCCTATGTATGATATATAAATATAGTGCAGTAATGTACGGTACGGTCGTTAAACAACACTGAATATATAATTATGTATTAATATAATTGATTAATGTAACAATTATTTTGTTGGATTAAAAACATAGACTGTATATAAGAATGGTACGTAGTCACAGCGACATCACCCATTGGTTTGTGAACTACGGTATTTTGGCCTTCGCCATCTTGGTTTTTGCAACAACAAGTGACACAATAGGGGGGAACTAAGTACAACCAAACGCTGAAGACATTTTTTAGGTGACCAAATTGTTAAAATTAACTTTCATGAACTGAAAACACACTGTGAAAGGATTAAAGTTGTAAAGCGAAGACACTGACGACTCCCAGAAGACTTGAAACTAGCGATTGAGACCATTAACTCATGTTTACAATGTTTACTGAGGTAATAAATCAAGTGAGTTGTAGGCTCATTTTCTCATAGACTTCTATACAATCAGACTTCTTTTTGCAACCACAGGAGTCGCCCCCTGCTGGCTATTAGAAAGAATGCAAGTTTAAGACACTTCCGCATTGGCTTCACTTTTTACCAACAGGTATCAAAATGCATACCACAGAGGGTTTTTTTGTGATCACTGTCTATGTTTTGATGTTACTGACACCGTTTATCCCACTGACCTCCGTTGCGTGGTCTTGATTGATAGATTGATTGATTGATTGATTGATTGACTCTCAGTGACTTCCGTGTTTTGAGTATTGACCAATCAGGAACATCCCAATCAAGCATAGCATGAAAGGTTAAAAAAAAAGATGCCTGAATAAATATTCTTTCTCTGCATTCTGAATCCACTGAATCCAGAAACACACTTTCAGATCTGTATTCGGCTTGTCTGCAAATCTGGAGAATAAAACATGTTGTACTTAAGAATTAAAGTTTAGTTCTCCTGTGTCTCAGTGTATGGTTGCTACAAATCTATTAGTGGTTATTTATTTAAAGTTCAAGAAGAAAATCACAATGGCACTAGCTGTAATTTCAAGTTGCGGACCTTCCTATATCATGCATTAAAATCAATAAATCAAAACAAGTGTATTAATACTCTTTAGTCATATTTTCTTTATTTTTTTTCTGTAACAGATCTGTAACAGTCTCTGCTTCTTTGGGGTTTAACTCCAATCACAAAATATAACAGCCTGTATTTAATTATGCATAACAGCAAGCTAGAGACTGCTCTATAATCCAGTGATGCAGGTGTTTTATATCTAATAAATGTTTCACACAAACACGTCTTTCATTTATTGGAAATATATGTATATTTACTCCATTGTGCTCGCTCTACCATGCCCCTTATTTCACACACAATAGCAGCTCAATTGCTTTTCTTTGGGTGAGATGTGACAGAGTGGGATCATTCGGCATGATGTGCTGTTACAAGGCTCATCTCTATCATGTGAAGGTGGTTGGGATTAGCATGCAGATATCTCATAAAAGAGCTCCAGACTGCTGTAAAATTCATCTACTGTATGTCTGGGCCATTAGGGAATCGCACACTCGTTCACAATAAACATTCACAGAGATCATTTTGGCATTTTGACAAGAATGAGGATTATTTGTCTAAATTTTCTTTTTCTTTCCCTTTATGTCTGTAATTGTGTTGAAATCAGACAGTTTTCTCCTTTTACAATCTGTGAAATTATGTACTGCTAAACAGCAACACAACGATAAAGTTTTGAATGATTTATTGTTTTGTGAATCTATATACATTGTACATGTGCATTTCCATTTCAAGGTTTCTTTTCCTGCCTTTATGGGATAAGACAGTATACAGAGGAAGAAAACAAAGGAAAGGAGGAGGGCACACTATGCGACTCAAGTTCTTGGCTGGAATCAAACTGTGGACGTTGCAGTTAGGTAGTATGTGCCACAACCACTAGGCCATCGGGACGCCCACAGTTGATTTAAAATAAATATGAATATAGGCCGCCATGTTCAGACCTGTTGAGGAAATACCAAGCACCGCCCACCAGCCAGAGCACAGCCAATAGGAACTCTCTCTCTCTGAAATGACCTGTGATTGGTCAAAGTCTTCCGTCACAGGCTAGATTTTCTAAAGCCTGAAAACAGAGCCATGAGGAGGAGCAGAAGTCTAGTTTTCTCTCAGAACACTTGAATTACAATATGCTGAAAGGTTTATTATGGAATTTTTGCCCAATGATGCCAAAAACATTCTGCCTACTGCAGTTTTAATGGAATGTATATATAAAAAAAAAAAAAATAGTACAAAAAGAGTAAAACGATCATACAAAGCAAAGACAACGTAACATGGATGTGCTGGTTATGTCCATTTCACATTGGACCACTTATGGACATCTTATATACAGTATGTCTAAGTAAAAGGTTCAATATCTAGACCGCCTATCAAAACACTCTCTCACACAATCTACTGAAGTTCAGAACAGACACATATACAGACATCTTTTCAAGACACTTTTGAACGCTATTGTCGACACGTTCTCCCTCCTAACTTATCAAATAGCAACGCTTGGTCAGTGGCCCTAAGCTTCAAACTATGACCCTCTACGTATCCCTTTAGAATCAGTTTTGGACGTGTCAGAGACAGTTACTTGCATAGCGTCTTTTAAACAGGAAGCATACAGTTTCTGCTTATTACATGCATACAGTGCCTTTTCAAAACAATCTTACAAAGTAGGTTTGGTTAGTTTTTAGGTTTACTTAAGGAACATAACTACTTGTTTGGTTGAAGAAAATATTGTTGTTTGAGTTAAAGTATGTTTCTAACGTAAAATAACTATGATTGTTACGTAACTGTTAGTTAAGTACGTAAGATACATAACAAAACTATGGTAAATTAAGTCAATGTTGACTGTTGGTTTCACACGGGACGCAAACAGCGGTCTCCTGGTTGAAAGTCCTGTGTTTGTTTGACCCGTCCAACCTCACCTCCCAACCACCGCATGCAGACTTTCTCACTCTTTATAGTACGTCAGGCAGTCTGACCGTCTAATATTTTACGCGGATGGGTTTACATTGGAGTTAGTACTCGCACTTCGGCATTCAAATGTCATAAGTAAAGTGCTCAAAGATGCAAGCCAAGAGGTTCAAGCTACAGCCAATGAGAGTGCGAGACACGGGTTGAGGGGAAACCTGGGGGAGGAGGTGTCGCCTGTAACAAAGGGAACTTACTGGATGTGCTGCATTTGCAAAATGGAGCAAAGTTATCGTTGCACCTAGAGAGGAATAAATAGTAAAAAAAAAAAAAGACGTGTGAAAACCAGTAGAAACAGGTTATTTATTCATGATTGATTACAAGACAACAAGTTTGTGTAGTGTGAACATTACAGCGATCTGACGACTTTGAAAGTCCTGTAGTGTGAACTAAGCATAAGATGTCAAAATTAACCTTCAGAAAGTGTCCAAATTTAAAAATTTAAACATGTCTTTTGGACATCTGGAAAGAACTCGGCGAATATGTAGACACTGTAGAGCCTTATGAAAATGTCTGTAAAGAACAACTATGATTTGTTTTGACTTGGCTTTTATTCTTAGTTCTGGCCATTGGTTCAATCAGTTATGATTGGATTGCACACACTTGAATAGTGAGCCTTGAGTTTAAAGCTCTTTATCATGTGTTTCCAAAGTCAAGAAAGAACCTCCACGCTTAAAGGAAAACCTTGACTTAGAACCCTGTGAAGATGTCTTTTGATGTCTATACCATAAGAAAACTTCCAAAAAGACGTCCAAAAAGGCTTTCACTTAGAACTTTACAGTTTGTCCTTTGGACATGTAATTGAATGTTTGGTATATCTTTCAGGCATTCTTTGGCCTTGGATTGACACTAGGACATTCTCCAATCTTTCCTTTTGGAGCCTTATGAAGATGTCTGTTAGCCATCAACACTGAGCATGAATTAAGTGTCTACAAAAGACGTCATTAAACATTCCTTCGGGCTCCTCAGGGGTCGTCCTTTGAAAAGCTGAGAAAATAATTAAAAACATATTTTGGACATGTCCTTGCTCACAGTGTTATATAACTAGGCAACAATGCACAATGTTTTACAGTAATGTTTGCTTTGTATCCTTTTATGTGCCGCTGATTATCCCAGTATGTTTTCACAATTTATTAAGTCTTTTCTAGCATTCTTCCTATTAGTCACATTAGTTGTATTTTCTCTGATAAAAATCTACCAAGGATCAGTTTGGAGTGTACGCAAGCCACCTGAACACAGTCCTTGTAATACCTTATAAACATACTTAGAACACACGATATATATATATATACACCATGGTCTGATCTGGTCTGATAGTATCACATGAGCGGTCATCTCGCATTCTATTTGCAATTCAACTCATTACTTCAGGCTGAAAATTCTGATATTGATTTGGGGACAATGACACGGCTGGATAGCGAGCTAGTCCTGTTGATAAACATACTGTCAAATTAGATTTACTGTTTGTCAACCATACGCAATGGTACTGACTTTGAATCTTGCCAGTATAACGTTAGCTTTCTGGCTCATAGCTGAGGCAAAGGGTTCTATGAGCTAAGCGGACTAGAAATATCTCCCGTTGCTAAGTCGTCACTAAGGTCTGTCTTATTTACTGGAGCAGTTGCATAAGAACATAATGGGATGGTAATGATTTTTCCAGGTATTAGCAAACCAGGGAAACGGAGTGAATGGATTGTGGAAAAACTTTAGATTTTGCAAAACGCATGAAAATATGAATTGATGGTCTTAATTGTATTTCTTTGGCAAGTGTTGGATAATGAAATAAGTGATAATGTCCATAATGAGGAATTAATGGACTCCACTGTGCGCCGGAGGGTTCTGGACTCCATGTCGTCCATTAATTCCTGATAATGGACACCTTGCTGGGCATTATAACATAACACTGCTAGCACATGAAACAATATAAATATATATACACACATACACACACATACATAACGCTCCAAAGATAGGCTAAATTTTGGCGAGGAAAAACTGGCATGGCCATTTTCAAAGGGGTCACTTGACCTTTGACCTCAATATTTGTGAATGAAAATACGAGCAGTTTCTAGAACAGACGTGCTCGTCATCCAATTGCCAAAAAATATGATTCTTGCAGAAATCTCCAAATGTCAAAGGTTTTTGATAACAAATCACAGCATGGCTTTTTTTCTATGGTGTTCCTCAAGGTCTTGGTGTCTTAATGTGGTATTTCGGAGGTATTATTGATCATTTTCATCAGTTTTCCAGTGGTAAAAAATGGTTAAATTTAGCACCAAATCTGTGTAACAAATGGTATCAACCCCAAAATTGCTGCAACAACTTATGAGACATAATAGAGCATGGGGATGACCATCATATACTTCCACCATAATGATCTAAACCCTTATACACTCCCACAATTTATTTGTATTAATTAATTCACGTTTATTCTGATTTATGACTAGAACAACTTGGCACACAGTGCTGAGCTGCATCTCAAATTAATTTTCAGGTTCCCAGCTTTCAGATGATGTACACCACTTCTATGTGATATCTACTGTTGACCTGCTATCTCCCCCTAAAGATAGCAACCCCCTATATATGTAACCCCCTAAAAAAAGACAAAAAGGGTCTATTGTGGGTCTCAGAGGGTTAAGGAAGTGAAATGCACAGGAACTGAGTTAGGCTTATATATTTTGTGTATGCATCAATGCACTTGATGATATGTGTGCAGCATGTGTGTATGTGTATGCATTTACACTTTTTCTACCATGTGGGACGCTTTCATTTTATAGGTTTGTAAGGAATCCACAATGACTGAACTTGGTTTCTGGTGGTTAAAGTGAAATATGTGTTGAATAACAGCTACTCATACCCCTTTACCCCTTCAAACACATGCACAGATTGCTTCCAGTGGCCCGCAGTAAATGGATACAACACATCGCCATAAAAAATTAGAGAATACAATATCCTGCCTTCACCCCAGAGCACTGCGGAGGGAAAGCACAGATTTGCATTAATGTCCAAGCTATAAAATGATGTATTTGTTTTTGTCTCAGAGCAATCAGTGCTTCCTGTACTCCAACAAGACAAACCTCCGGATGAAACGGTGAAAAGCTCAAAGCACATATCTCATTACAGGCTTTTGTTTATAGCTTTGACTCTGCACGATACTGCAAATGGATTCTCTCTTTTTTTTCTCTTTACAATTCTTCATTGCCACATTGATTCATCCCTTTTGTGCTTGTGAAATTATGTGAATTATTTGAATTTCATGGGAGTTGCTTAAATAGCTACTTAAAGTCAGAAATGGAACTGCACTGCCACCTTAGGTGCCAGGACAGGGCCAATGGCAGCATTGTTAATTCATACGAATGAGTTAATAAGTTCTAATGAAGCAAGATTAAACAGCACCACACGAGTTCTACATTCTATTACATTTAATTTGTAGACTAAATGTGGACTGAGAGTTAAGGAAAATAGATTGTTTTCCATCAGCAATAAACTGTGACCTCAGTTTGTTCTTTAATACGTCTGAAGTATTGTTCTCATAATGCTGAGTTGATGTCAGAGTTCTCAATTAACTGGCAAACAACAACGCTAATCCTCTAATATGTTCAGTACTGAATTATGTATCCATTTAATGCAACTAGCTAGTCCTTTGTGACCCTCTTGCATCAGATAAATGACCACATAAGTAAATTGAATTATTCAGTGATTGTGTTTCATGTGCTAGCAGCTTTGCTGTACACTGTGAGTACAGCTGGGACTAGCTGGAGCCTTACACTTTCAGATGAAAGTAACGGGGCCTATTTTGTTCATGTTTGTAATACGATTTGAGCTATCAACTGATGCTTTGTTTATTAAACTTTTGGTGGAAGGTTGTGCTTTTGAGGAGGGTGATAAATCCAATTATTCCTTATTTTGAAGCCAATTCCATCGGCACCACCTCGGAAATCCGAGGCATCCACAGAGGTGTTGCATCTAAGAGGTGGAAAATGAAGATGGAACTAAATGCTGTTTCCTTTTTAACACTCTTGGCAGTGTTTGCCACAATGGTACCGGAAAATTCAGAAAAATCAATATGTTCAAAAGTAAATATTTTTGCAAATTCAAAGGTATGGTTAAGGGTAGGAAACGAATAGTTAAAGGGCTGTTCCAGCCATTCAAAGGACTACAGCAGCAATTCAGGGGGACTGTCCGTTGTTCCAACGGTCCATTGCTCCGAAAATACACTCTCCATGCAACAAACAGAAGCACATGGCTAATTATTATTTTTTCCTATCGGCGTAGGCATGACCCACCCTTCTCCGTCTCTTATTACTTATTGCTTTTGTTGGTTGGGTTGCTTAGGTTTAGGAGGAGTTTGAGGAGTGAGATTAGTTAGGTTTAAGGCAGAGTAGGACGGGTCATGCCTTCGGCATGGTAGGAAAAACATATTGTAGCCGGTAAGGTCCGAGGACATCATTTTGCATAACAATTAGCTATGTGCTTCTGTTCAGGATAACGTGCTGTCGGGACATTTTTCACACTATTGGGGTTTCGGAATAATGAGCCATCGGAACAATGGCATGGCACCACTATTCGGTATTGTACATCCGTGTATGTCACAAGACATTTAAAAAAAGACTGGGTAAGCTCAAAAAAACACTGGATCTTACAATTCCCAAAATGCAACCAATAACATCTCCGTTAGACCATCCATGCCAGGTAAATTCTATGTAATGTAATGCTTTCAGTTAAAGATTTGTACCCTCAAATGCCAAACCAAAATAACCCTGATGACATCATTGGGGTTCTTTAGTCCAACGTGACAAAGCCTCTACAGAACCACAGGAGACATTATATGTGTGTTTATACTGCTTTCACAGGCTTACTGTCTGTAAGTCAGTCAGTGCTATCCATAACTAGTAAAATTATCTTTATGCGTGTCCCTTTAGGGTGAGCAAAGATCCTCACCATGGTTGAAATAAGCCAAGGAGTATTGCTCGTCTGAGACGAGATACAAACTCTGGTGTCCAGCATGAAAATCGGATGCACGTCACGCTCATCCACCACCTCGACCCCAACCTCAGCACAAGGGCACAGTCCTTCCTGCGTTGGCACTGATTGTTAGTGCTGGGTGTGCTGCACAACTGTTCAATATGAGCATAATTTCTAAGGTTATTAGGCTGTGTCGTTCATAGACACAGTGTAACAGAAGTGAAATAAAACAGCTTGACACGAAACTTTAGATGAAAATAATGGCATTAAAATTGATACCACATCACGAGGCCCAAAAAAATATCAGCTATGTTTTACACAGCAGATCAGTGCATCATCGGCCATGCAGGTGTTCGTGGTTATTATACCAGAGGGGAACAACAGGAAGATTAATTTTGTTTCCCAGCACCTGAACATGCTGACCAGCCATTCTGTGTAAATTAATATGTTTTTTCATGTTGGTTTGGACGGGGGCCATCTTTATTACTACATTGTCAACTTGAACAGCTTATCAATGTGATTTCTTTATTCCACCATTGCTTAACTTTTTCTACTCTTCGAAATCCCTTTATCCCTTTTAAATATAATTCATTCTTCTCTTGCTTTATTTCACCATTGCTGCATAAAATAAAACATATTACAGCCTCGAATAGAAACAATGTAAAACCTGACCTGCCCTACATTTAGCAGCATTTGTGCTGCTTAGGTGCGCTTATTTTGATGGTGTGCTTTCATTATTGTATAGGAAAGCGAGATATCAAAGCAAGAGAGCCCCAAGACACCAGCCCAGATAGAGGTCCAGTTCTGTTTTCTTCTCCTTGTAGTTGGTTCAAACAGCCTTCATTACAGTTTGATGGAATCTCAGACAACATCCACACTAAGCTGTCTATTTTAAAAATGTTTGAAATGTGTAAGATGGTGTGCACGTGGAACGTGTCCACACTAAAGTTTTATCATCGTAAGGCAAATCCACAAAAGGATTGCGTAGCTTTTGCAGTCGCTAAACCTGCACAAATAAGCCTCCTCAAAACTTGCAGCAACTGCTTCTCCTGCTATCTCCATAGGAAATTAATGGTAAGCGTTGAGACGTCCTCCGTTGCCTCTGGTGGAAATGTGCCATCAGCTGGTTAAACCTCGGTTCAGTCCTCCCCTGCTCTCTGTCCTGGTTTTAAACAAATTAACTCACAATTTATTTCTTCTAATTTATTCATTTTTCGGACAACTGTACAAATGGAGCAGGGGTTCTAAAACTTTTTGGGGCGATTAATTGTAAAACCAATTAAGCATAATGCTTACTACCATTTGTACTCTTGGATGCCATTGGAACTATTTGTATTCTTAAACTTTTCAACCTTAAATGCTTCAGACCTGTTTCATAGTGATAAATAGAAACACATTTTAATCTGACTGGCGACCTGTCCAGGGTGTACCCCGCCTTCGCCCAATGTCAGCTGGGATCGGCTCCAGCCCCTTCGCGACCCCTAACGGGATAAGCGGTTGCAGATGGATGGATGGATGGACATTTTAATCTGAATCATGTTAAAATGAGATAAAATAATCCTTTATTAGTTCCATAGCGGGGAAATTTGCAATGTTATTGAATGTTAATGCCACTTACATACCTTTAAACAGAGGGTGAATTTATTCAAAATGCATTTGGACTAAACTTAACAGCATTTATAGCCTATATTTCAAGTAATCGATAAACGCTTTCAGAAAATGAACAGTAGCAAGACTGGCATAGTCCTAATAAATCCAGATATTTAAATTTACCAGTCTAAAGCTGACTTTCAGGAAGTGTTTCAACTTTAAAATAATGAACTTATTGCTGTGTGTCACAATCATATCAGAGTTTCTATCGGTCCAAAGCTAACGTGGGTGGGAGTAATGTGTCCCATCTGTAGATATGCACTTTTATTGATACAGCACAATTATAATCTATAATCTAAATCTAATCTATGAACTAACAGTTACCTGTTCACATCCAGCATTCTAACATTCATTTGGAGTCATGTTGGTGTCCACCTGATGAATGTAAGTCCAATATTCACTCTCTTTTAGTGCTGTTGTTCTGTGTTTACCAGCTAGTGGCTAACTGTGTCTGCTGTTTGGTGCTGGGCATGTAGTGTGCAGTGGGTTGATCAGAGCTTTAATGCTGAAAACAGCTGCCCACTGCTGCTGCTGAAATAAGGTTGACGAGAGCAGTAAGACTGAACCAAAACAGTAAAACTGCCGGCCGTAAAAACCAAAACAATGAACTGAAAGATGCTTACAGAAGGCTTGGAGGAGTTGGTGACAATTCTAAGTGGGTTTATTTCTACACAATAGTCATTTGATCCATTGGTAATGTGAAAAATATTGATTAGTGCAGCTTTAAATAACATATAACATATAATCACACGTATAATCAGAACAGATGATTGCCATACTGTATATAATAATAGCATCCTGTCATCTGCAAAAAGAGTGTTTTTTAGAGGTATTTTTCTATTGAGATTGTTTATGCGTATTATGAAAATGTTTATCTCTGACACAGTTGATATGAAACAATACACCACAGTCTCACAAACTGCAGCAACTGCTCCTTACATCCCCAAACAGATCATCCCTTTTTTGCATCTCTCTGGAGCATTCCACCCCGTCTCTCTTCTGTAATTGTAAATTCACTTTTTTGGAGGGGAT
>CAKAKR010066923.1:0-12480 GCA_916700685.1 Adelosebastes latens | reverse complement strand
CATAGTGATAAATAGAAACACATTTTAATCTGACTGGCGACCTGTCCAGGGTGTACCCCGCCTTCGCCCAATGTCAGCTGGGATCGGCTCCAGCCCCTCCGCGAACCCCTAACGGGATAAGCGGTTGCAGATGGATGGATGGATGGATGGACATTTTAATCTGAATCATGTTAAAATGAGATAAAATAATCCTTTATTAGTTCCACAGCGGGGAAATTTGCAATGTTATTGAATGTTAATGCCACTTACATACCTTTAAACAGAGGGTGATTTTATTCCAAATGCATTTGGACTAAACTTAACAGCATTTATAGCCTATATTTCAAGTAATCGATAAACGCTTTCAGAAAATGAACAGTAGCAAGACTGGCATAGTCCTAATAAATCCAGATATTTAAATTTACCAGTCTAAAGCTGACTTTCAGGAAGTGTTTCAACTTTAAAATAATGAACTTATTGCTGTGTGTCACAATCATATCAGAGTTTCTATCGGTCCAAAGCTAACGTGGGTGGGAGTAATGTGTCCCCATCTGTAGATATGCACTTTTATTGATACAGCACAATTATAATCTATAATCTAAATCTAATCTATGAACTAACAGTTACCTGTTCACATCTAGCATTCTAACATTCATTTGGAGTCATGTTGGTGTCCACCTGATGAATGTAAGTCCAATACACCACAGTCTCACAAACTGCAGCAACTGCTCCTCACATCCCCAAACAGATCATCCCTTTTTTGCATCTCTCTGGAGCATTCCACCCCGTCTCTCTTCTGTAATTGTAAATTCACTTTTTTGGAGGGGATCACTGAATTGTTTATAGAGACAAAAGAATCCATATAATCAATCTTTAACAATGTGGGAACAGCTCTGGTTTTGTCTCTGAGGCAGCAAATGTAAACTTGCTCTTCGAAGAAAGGGGAGCTAGACGTTGGATATGGATAAAGGCACGCTGCCAAGTGCGGCAGCACAGACAATCACATCGACTATGACGGGCTGTGGTAACAGATGAATGGAAATCAGAATGCTGCTGTCTTCATGGGAATGATCACAGTTGACTTTTCCTTGATGACTTGTGCAGTTCAAGAGTGTATTATTCCGTTGTTCCTGACCTAACCACAGGCCGCGGCTGCTAAGGAAACCTTGAGATGAAGCTTTTTTTTTTTTTACAAAAGACTAAAGACGGGCTCAGGCAAAAAGGGAAAACAAAAACGATTATTTTTATTGTTCTTCATATTATAATGCACATGTGTTTTTTCATTAAAAGAGCCTCATTGTATTAGTTTTTTTTTACCTCGAATAAATGAGTGGGTGGATATGGAGACAGAGAGATTCAGTGGGGATAAAAGGAATGGAGAAGAAAGGTAGGATGCAAACAAATAAGGGGGTTAATTATATTCTCCAGCTTTACTTATTTAGCCTATTGTCCAGGTTATGTTGACTGATAAATTACACTTAATCTGATGACAAAAGGGGACCCTACCTTTCCCTGGAGACACACATCCACACATGTATGCATATGAGTGTGCATGAAAACAACACACACACACAGTGCCTCCCCCCCAGCCCAGCCCACCGCACACATCATAGCCACAGCAGAACATGCTCGCCGGGAGGGCTGACATAATTGTATTAATTGTTAACATAATGATGCATTTATGTTTAATGCCTACCTTCTGGTAATTACCAAGGAGGTACCTTAAGGCCTGGAACCTGGGCCTCCTCCTCTCTCTTCCCTTGACTCTTTCATGAATATCATTCCCTTTGTTATTACTCCGACTGCTTCAAAGACTTTCATCATTTTGTCTGTTGTAGCCAGTTTCTCTCTCTCTCTCTCTCTCTCTCTCTCTCTCTCTCTCTCAGGTTCACCACAAAAACGTATCATTAAGTCATCATAGCTTAATTTGTCTGGTCTAGCTCGATGGCATCCTATGAAGTCCTTTTGACACACAGAATACTAAATGTGTGACTTTGATTAAACTTTGAAAAGACGAAAAGAAGAGAAGGAGCAGGAATCTTCCGTAAAGCTTATATTTGCTTTGACTTGGATCTTGCAGGTTTTAAGAAAAGCTTAAAGCAATTAATGGGACATAACACGCTTATATGGATCAAACAAAGTGAACATTCAAAGCACATACCTCATTACTCTTATATTTAAATAAATATCAGTCTGGCATGAGCAGTATGGAGTCAGGATGTGTTTAGCCTAGCTTAGCATAAAGACTGGAAACAGCCTGGCTCTGTCTAGAGTGAAAACATATTACTTATTCCTCTTCAGAGTTGTTGGTTGGTGTATTGCTTCTCTTTGGGCAGAGCCAGGCTAGCTGATCCCCCCTTCCAGTTTTAATGCTAAACTAGGCCAAACACGTCATAACTCCTGGAGTTGGTTGCACAAGCTGCTGGTTCAAATAGCTTAATGTTAAGTGTTTATTGAGTTGATCACTAAATTAAAAGGGTGCATCACAAAAACTGTTGCTAAATATTTCCAGGCTGGTCTACACTGTTCATAGCTATACCTATAAAAAGTAATGCGCTGTAATTTGTGATTACCCCACAAAATCAATTTGTGTATAATTCACAGAATCGTGAATCAGAAAATATAAAAAGTCATGTAACTTACGTACTTAAAGGGACTGTTTGTAACTTTTTAAGCGTATAAATGTACCGGGTCGGGACACATGCACGCTTGCGTGTGGCCGGAGCCTCTCCTCCTCTGCCTGCTTACCTTCACTCACACAGCGCGCGCGTTCTCGCTGTCTCGCGCCACCTCTAGACGTGAACGTGCGCTCACTCCACAATGCAGAAGAGTTAGTTTAGCTCTGAGAATATCTAGTGAATGTACAGTGGACGTTTGTGCAGAAATAAATGCTGCAGCTCCTCCAGACCAACAGAGGTTTTCCGTGTCTTGTGAAGTGACGGGGCTCCGCAGCGAGAAACGTTATCACCGGAACAAGGTCGGGGATGGTAACGTTTCTCTTCCTGCTCAGCCCCGGGACCGACCCGCTTTTCCTGCTCAGGCTGAGGCAGGAAAAGCCAGCATTGATTCATGGAGAGACCTCCGTCTGGTCAGCTAACATTACTGCCAAGCAGCTGAAATATAGAGTGATATTGTGGTTTTAGCTGACGTGTGTCGCTTCACTGTTTTGAGTGATGCTCGTTCATGTCTATTTAGAGCGAGCACAAGCGCGAGCCCGACGCTGACTTTCGTTGACTTAACAGCCACAGGTGTTGCTGTTAACAAGCAATTCTGAAAGTTACAAATAGTCCCTTTAAGTAACGCCACTTTCGGAGTTATTTTAACCCAAACCACCATCTCTTCCTAAACTTAACCGAGTAGTTTTGTTGCCTAAAACTAACTAAGTAGTTTTGTTGCCTAAACCTAACTAAGTAGTTTTGATGACTAATCCTTACCAAGTAGATCTTTCCTAAACCTAACTAAGTAGTTTAGTTGGCTAATCCTAACCTAGTCGATCTTTTCCTAAGCCTTACTAAGAAGTTATGTTGCCTAAACCAAACTAAGTCTACCTTTTTCTAAGCTTAACTAAGTAGTTTTGTTGCCTAAACCTAAGTAGTTTTTTTTTGCCTAATCCTAACCAAGTGGATCTTTTCCTAAGCCTAACTAAGAAGTTCTGTTGCCTAAACCTAAGGAAGTTGTTTCCTGTGAAGACAGAAGTTTATTTTGAAAAGGCTGTATGTAACGAGCAGAAATTGACACGTGTTGCTGGACATTAACTTTTTTTGTGAAGATCATACAAACCGTTGTATGAGAATATGTTTAATATTTACACCAAGTAACTGTCATGTGGAACTGCTGCATAGAGTTAACCGACAGAACCAATGTTAGCTTCCTAATACCTGAACCGTTTAGACTGAAGAGTAAGTAATGCATCAGTAAAGTATCAGAGGATCAGTGTTTTTTAGCCTGGCTGGTGAGGACAAAGTAGCTGAAACTGCTGAGAGAATAACTGTTTTGGTAAATGCATATCCAATTTGTTCCGCATATTACCAAGGGGGTCAGCATAACTGTTTAATTTGGCTGTTTTCATCCTTAAAGCATTCCCATACACAGTTATGGCAGATTTTTTTTATTTTTTTTTATAGATCCCGACGTCTCGCCACATATTGACTCGATTCCCTTTTTGCCTGGGAGCCGTCATGGAAGCAACAATAAGGGCTAGCCGCAGCATGTTAGACATTATTACTGTTATTGATGAGTCATCGATCTAGCAGGCAGGCCACAGTAATCAAGCACAATGTCTCCAGGGACCGAAGGGATCAAGGCCTAAATCATGACTCCCCTGGCACAGAGGCTGCTACAAGAGATAAGAGAGAGGACTGTGTCTGTGTATTGTAGGCGTGTGTGCGAGTGTGCGTGTGTGTGTTTCTGTGTGTGTTTGTTAGCATGTCACTGTTTGTCTTGGAGTGGTTTTGTAATTAGATTAGAACATTACTACTCTGTTTGTGTGGATACTGGGCCTCTGTGTTCATGCACAGTTTTTGTGGGTGATGCGGGAGATGTTGCACAATTCATCACAGCCCGGGGTTTGTGGTGTATTCCATGTTTCATCAGCACATTATCATTTTGCTAAACCAAGAGAAATCAATTATTTCAAGGGCAGAAATATTCATGTAAGCATCGGGCTGCTGCGTCGGCATATCAGATGACGTGTGTTTGCGCTGCAGCATAGCGCTATATGATAGATTTTCAAACGTTATTGATTTGTGATGGAGACTCCTCTACGGATGAATGTGCTATTGATGTACTGCTGCCAGCCTATAATGGAACAATGCTTGACAGATGAAGACGGCGGGTCAAGTCCAGGACCTGCCCTTGTATTGGATGCATGGATTGTGTTCTGGTGTGTGTGTGTGTGTGTGTGTGTGTGTGTGTGTGTGTGTGTGTGTGTGTGTTACATGTGAATTGGGGAAGAGGTAATCTTCCTAGACAAGAGCAATGTAATTCCACACTGTGCCATGAAAAGTTTGCCACCTGGCAGTCACACTGTGTCTGTCTGTGAGTCCAGCCTCAGGTTATTAATATATTCACTGATAATAGTACTTTCTGTGTTCAGTCTATGGTCTCTTTGCATTTGTGGGTGTACTACAAAGGCCCCGGTAAAACAAACAAACAAAAGAAACCACACATCTGTTTATCCTTTACAAACAGCATAACCATTATTATTACTATTGGTAATATTTGTACAGTTTCTTATCCAATTTGAAGGTGTCATTTCCATCTCAAGACTGGTGATCACAAGATTATAGAATAGATCAGGATATATAGGCTAACTGTCCAACCAGAGCTGGATGGAGGACAGATTCACACTGCAGGCAAAAGTGGCCCCCAATCTGATTTTTGTATTTTGTTTTTCGCATATGTGACAAATCACATGGAATCTGATCTTTTCAATTCTGATTTGAACCACTTCCATAAGGTAAATGGACTTGCATTTATTTCTAGTCTTCCAACCACTTAAACACTTCACACTACATGTCATCATTCACCCATTCACACACACACATTCATACACTGATGGCAGAGGCTGCCATTAAGGTGCCATCCTCCCCATCAGGATCTAATCTAAATACTCATTCACACACCGATGACACAGCCTTCAGAAGACATTTGGGGTTCAGTGTGTTACTCAAGGACACTTCGACATGTGGACTGGAGTTCCAGTTCACACTGGAATCTTTTAAAAACAATTGTAAACAGCCAAACAAAAGAATCGCATCCGAGCAATAAATCAGAATTGAACACTAAGGCTTGCAGCGGGAACGTAGCCATAGAGACATACGTTATTTGATTAAATTCACTTGCGCTGTC
The DNA here is from genome assembly GCA_916700685.1 of Adelosebastes latens. Classification (NCBI taxonomy): domain Eukaryota; kingdom Metazoa; phylum Chordata; class Actinopteri; order Perciformes; family Sebastidae; genus Adelosebastes; species Adelosebastes latens. The sequence continues at coordinate 6,651 of CAKAKR010066923.1, read as the reverse complement.
GTGGGGATAAAAAAATATTTTAAAGAGGTCCTTATTGGTTATTGGTGCTCTAAAATATTGGATGAGACTGATGGAATTCTATATTTTTCTTAATAACAAATCTCATGAGAAAGGCCTAAACCAATAATGAATTAATCCTACTAACAAGTATTGTCTCTGTAGTCAAAACCTGATATATCTTCTTCCTCTGTGCCATAGAGCTTCATTGTTGTTCTAAATCTATTAAAAAGAGATAAATGAGCTACACGGTTGCACTGGGTTTCATGTTCCTTCATTACCATCAACACTGTAGTTTCATCTTGTTTTAACTTTTCACAAACAAGTTTTAAATTTGAGGATCATAAAATAACACATGAAGATCATGTAATCAAATTTATTTACTCATTGGATTATTAAAATTGTGGGCTAAAGAATACTATTGGTCCATTGATCCCAATTAATACTAAAAAGCCTTGGTTGATATTGTGTGTGTTCAGCTTCTGAATGGCTTATTGATTTTCCTGTAAGACCACTACTCAGTTTTTGGACCCAGGAATTTCTACAACCCAGTGCCATGCTCATGAGTATTCTATGATAATAATAATTCAATTCACTTTTGTTTAATTTGATATACGTTAAAGTACACCTCAACTTCTTTCCCTACCTTCAACTCCAGGCTTATCATAACTATAATAATAATATCTACAATTCCTGCTCTTTCAGCTGCCTCTGAACTCACTTGTCCAGCCTACAATGTGGTTCCCGGCTTTTCCAGCATTTCATGCTCCCAGGTATTCATCAAGCATTGTTCAACACCCAGCCATTTGGGCACTGCAATTCAGTAGCCAACAATCATACCACATTTTCCTCAGAAAAAGCATTTTGTAGTTGTTCTTGCTCTTTTTATGGGATTTGATTGCAGGACTAAACACCAGCCTTATCTTTCACCTGTACACTCCAGTCAAAGGCAGCATCACTCTTTCTTAACATCGCCAATTCTTCCTGCTTTGCATCCGTCAGCCACAACAGCTTACAACGCACCCACTACATTAACCTTCCAGCCAGCCAATCGATGCCATGTCACTGTTAATCTTCATTGCACATATGTGACCTTTTACAAACTTCACTGCCCTTGGTCCCAGGTGATTAATACCGGTCGGGGTAATTGGATGCTAATTGGGGAGACTATTGACCAAAGCCCTGAGAAAATAGTGAGCGACTGATTTGACTATCCATCTCATATTGATAAGCAGGCATGTAGGAAGAGGGGAGACAATCACCGTTTGACCGCATCCATTCATCATCATTATTATTGGTCATTTGTGAAGGCAGAGGGTCCTGTCCCAGCTGAATGGCCTCGCATGATGCGTCTTGGGAATAAAATCCATTTGTTTCTCCTTTTTCCTCATCTGCCAAGTTTGCATACATGTCATTTTTAGATTGTATCTGTGAAAAGGATTGATTGACATAACAATTTAACAAAGGAATTGTTCTTCAACAGTGTACCATTTGTATCGTGTCAAGTATCTATTGTAAACAGGTTTTCCAGTTACAGCACTTGCATCCTTGTGAAGTAAGTGGAGAGTTTGCTCTTTTTTCTCTGAGCTGCTGCACAGATTGATAATAAAGACCATAGAAATATAATTGTCCTAGAATAAATAAATACAAATCATACCTAAGGCCTGGACACCAGTGTTTAAAGGGTGAAAATATGTGGCAAAATCAATTAATTCCAATGGAATCGCCACGATCCTCTCGAGGAGGCAAAATGAATCCTGACATGACATGCAAATTTGTGCCTTTGACCATATCAAGTCATCTTGACAGTGCTGACCTGTGAGGGGTCGGCAGCGTTGCCAACTTTGCGACTTTGTCGCTAGATTTGGCAACTTTTTCAGTCGACCCTCTTTTTATTTCTAAAAAGTATTTTGACATTTAAGAAAAAGCAAGCAATATGTTATTGTATTTCATTCCCATGCATGTTGCTCAGAGTAATATATGTATGCATGGATATGTATCTCTGATGTAATTTGGGGATTTAGCAACTTTTGGAGCTAGGGATAGCTACCTTCATTGGAAAAGAGCTGGCAACACTGGGGGGCGTAGAGCTGGAGAATCCAAAATAGAGAAAGCTATCGTAGCTCATTAGCTGTGTTGCACCGTTCACTTAAAAATTGCTCCACAAAACACAGTTATGAGAAAGAAGTCAATGGTACAAATATGTCTTTTGAACTGTATGAACTTCTTGTGCCATCAGCAACTGAGCTGAGCTAACGAGCTAACAAGATTGATAACTGATCATTAGCAATCTTGTTTGAGAGAGCTTTGTTGTCCCTTTTCAATCTCTTTCTATTGACGGAATGGTGTACAAAGGTGAACAAAATTCCCGGGGGGTTTGGGGGGTTGGTGGTAAACAGCACAGTAGATGGAAAATAAGGAGAAGCTCCGAGCATTTTGGAATTCTACTCAACGTGCGTTGGTGCAGTTATCGAGTTAACAATTAGCTTGACAGCTACAGCAGTTCACCAACCATCTCTGCGAGTAGTGAATGTTTGTGGTGAGACTGCCGTTGAGTATGAAATAAATATATATCTATATAATTTATATATCTATATATATATTCTGTCTTCTGTATTCTACAGATTGGTTCAAGTGGATGTAACAGAACTAAAAGAGGTAGAGAATATAGCCTGAGTCACCATGTTCACAGTTTATTATGGATCTCCAAAAATGAGCCTGAAAGCTGACTGATGTTAACATTTAAAGGTGTTGCTGTTTTAACATTTCACTTGTACACTGATTAGATGAGCTAGAAACATTGATTTTCATATGAACTTGTGTAATTCAGCTCGCCATCAAGCTGGAGCAAATGTGAAAGTGGTGTCAGACCAATCAATAGAGCTCTGGCTCTCTCCTCATAACGGTGAGCAGAATGTTTGTTTTGTATATCAATAAAAATGCCCAGCAACAAGAGGCCTGGCTCCATTATAGACTCTAGATGGACATGGTCTTGGCAGGTCAAACTGGGCAGGAGATCTAGGCTTCGTCTGGTTTTGTCTTAAATCCACCATCAAATAATTGATGACTGGAAAAAGAGAAGGTGTCAAAAAAAAAACCTGACAGACATAAAACTGGCCAAGTTAGATGCTCATGCCAAACTTGACAGAGGGGTTGAAGAGCATAAAAAAGGTAGAGAGGAAAAAAGGAAAAGCTCAATAGAGAGGTATAGAAACACTTAAGAAGCATTTTCTTTAGTGCTTCAACAATAAACCTTACACAAATATTATTAAAATAAATGTGTAGCTCAATGCAAACGCCAATACAGCAGTACTCTTATGTTAAATGGACTTGCATTTATATAGCACCTTTCTAGTCTTCCAACCACTCAAAGCACTTTACACAGCATTATAAAGTGCTTCACAATTCATGCACTGATGGCAGAGGCTGCCATCCAAGGTGCCACCTGCTCATCAGGTACTAAACCAAATACTCATCCACACACCGATGGCACAGCCCTCGGGAGCAATTGGGGTTAAATATCTTGCTTCGACAGGATGGACTGGACTGGAGGAGCCGGGGATCAAACTGCCAACCTTTTCGATTGGTGGGCAACCCGCTCTACCTCTGAGCCACAGCCGTCCCATTCTTGACTCTCCAACAAATATTGTCAGGGATATAAAGGTGTGGGTCATTTTATCTAGATACAGAAAAAAAATCATGTTAACACAAGGTGTCAGTGCCGCATAGAATGCATTGCAGTCATGCAAACATTTGCAATCATGATTGGACCACCTCTGGAAGTGGGAGAAGAATAGAAGTAAATTCGATATGTAGAGTTCAGAAAAATATCCAGGCAACAAGATGCAAGTTTTCCAAGTTCTGCCTCTTCTTGCTATCTCATGCTGCCTGTGTGAAAGCTACAGGTGACCCTTTCCTCACCAAAGGAAAAATAAGTAGAGCCCAAGCAGCGACATGTAAAAGTGTTCAGATAGAACGCAAGGTGAATTTTAGGCGCTGTGTGATTACATAAATCAAAAGTAATATGTGAGTGGCCGTGAATAAATTCCTATGTGTTTGTTGCTAGCTGCCTCACAACTAACATCTGTACAGGCGGCACATTGGCTGTATGAACACAGACTGCACAAATAGAATTAGAACAAGGGGTAAATTCACTTCACTTTCTGTTTGAACACACCTTAAAGCTTCAGTAGGCAACACGTTTTTGGCATCATTGAGCAAAAACTCTATAATAACCTTTCAGCATATTGTAATTCAAGTGTTCTGAGAGATAACTAGACTTCTGCACCTCCTCATGGCTCTGTTTTCAGGCTTTAAAAAATCTATCCCGTGACGGGAGACTTTGACCAATCACAGGTCATTTCAGAGAGAGCATTCCTATTGGCTGTTCTCTGGCTGGTGGGCGGTGCTTGGTGTTTCCTCAACAGATCTCAACATGGCTGCCGGTCACAAACTTTCTAATTTTACAGCCAAACAGTACACTACAATATGTTTCTGAAAACATTTGAGGAGAGAAATAGGCATTACAGTAACAGAATATTGATTCAGATTTGATCAGCACTGCCTAGTTTGACCGCTTGGTCGGAGTTCGCGAGTGATTGATTGCACCATCAGTGTTCCTTTTTTCCTGAATTTGAAATCTGTATATCTCATTGCATAACACAATAAAATTACTTTTATGTAAGGTAACATTAGACACAGATTGCTGTGGTACTTAAAATGGAGTCTGGTTGCCTGCCTAGCCCCAGTTTAACATACATTTGGTCACAGAGATAATGAGAAGGCTTATTAATACCAGATATAAATGTAAAGGCCTCTGATCAGATGTCCTAATAATAATAATTAAAAAAAAAAAGTGTATAAAATGAAAGCCATTTTATAATCCTGGTCTATTTTATTTTTGTTTATTCATTCTATTCGTCTCTGGCCTTGTCAAACTGGTAACAGGGATCTGTCAGATGTTGAAACCGAATATTACTTTTTACTTTTATTTTAATTGGCACTTTATTGTCCTACTGCTGTATCGGCTACTACACGCTCAGCCTTTTATTTCTCCAGATTACGAGTCACTCTGTAACCTTGTTTCCAAGGTACAATACAAATGATTATATTTTTATTACCTCGTACAATCATAGTCTATTGTCTTGACAGTTGGCAATATCAGTAGTTCATTTACTGGCTCCCATATTTCAGTTTATTAACTAGAATTGTTATAAATAATTGATTTAGTCTCTCATAAACCTGTGACTTAAAGATAGAGCTGGAATGAAATACTCAATGATACATCAATGGATAAGGAGAATAACAATGAGGCCTGGACAGAACATTTTAATTAATCTTTTGTAATCCCTTATGTGGGTAGCAATCCTACATTTCCCAGCAGCACTGTCGTGTTCAAAAAACAGCTTTGATCTGGGACATGAAAATGAGTTCTATCACGGAGGCATGACGTTATTGCATCTCAATTTAATAGTTATCACTATCTGAAGGACTTTTTTAATGTCCAACCTTGCCCTGAGCTGTTGTGGAGAATTTTCATAAAGGGCTCAGGGGGAAAAAAAAAAAAAACTTTCACCCATATGCAAGATATGAAATAGAGTTGAGCACTTTTCAAATGTCTCTACTATAAACACTTGGTCACTGAATTCTCACTCGTGCATGAAGCACGTTCTTGGCAGGAATCAGTGCATAGAGCCAGAACCATGAGGTCACTTGGTCACCTGCCTCACAAATCAGTCTTTGTCTTTCAGTGACCTTTTTATTGGGAAACAATATAGCTAGAGAAGCAATAAAAAAAAGCCCCACTGGTGTTTTTGATGGAGAGCGGCCATCTTGATCGGAGAGACAGGAAATTCAGGATGACACGGCTCAAGTAGCACACCTGTGACGCCAGCACCACCTGCCTCACCACTGCAGGCAAAATCAGTCCCATTTCCATTATCCTCTCTCTCTCCCTCTCACACACACAAGGCACATGAGCTGAAGCTGGATCTGGTTTCTAATGTCACTAAATTAAATGCCAGTAGTATGACCTGTAAGGCTAATTACAACGTGAGCCCATAGATTTCACTTCCATAACTCACAGCCACGCCATGCTTCTGTACAGTATGACATCTGGGAAGCTGCTCATTAGACATGATTGACGGAACTTAATACCTATTACTTACTATATTACTTATTTAAAAAAGTAATTACATTACTTCTACTTACATCACTACATTTCAGAGAAAAATACTGTAGTTTTTACTTCATTACATTTATCTGACAGTTAGTTAACAGTTACTTTGGCATTGTTATACATTTTTTATACAGACAGTATACAACATAATTATTTTAAAGAGGCTCTACCTCAGTCGTCTATCGTATTTAAATGCTGCTTGCACGTTAATGCATCAATAATAATAATAATCCAATAGCATAACACAGAAACATTGACGGAGATGAATACTTTTTCTTTCATACTTTAAGTACATTTTGCTGATAAAACTTATGTAGTTTTACTGAAGTTGCTTGTGAGATTTTTAAATTGTGGTATTGCTAATTTTAGCAAGTAAATAATCTGAATACTTAACCATCTGTTCTTCAACCACCCGCTTTGAATGTTATCAGTCGACTGAATGGGTGTTATAAACGGTTATCCGCCTCATAGATATG